>APFE030919030.1:8961-19042 GCA_000404065.3 Pinus taeda | reverse complement strand
ATATATATGATAATAAGAAATTTATTGATAAATAAAATAATTACATAAAATTTGGGTCCCTCCCCTTGGGCCTGGTCAAACCTAGCCGTTAGAGGTCCTTTAACCGTTACTCAGAAAAATTTAGCTGCTGGAATGGCCTGTTGTCCCTATTTAACTGATCGCTCAGATTGGATCTTCAACTTGTCCTGACGATGAACCACACTGGTTGGTTCGAAACGCGTTGACAAATGATTCTTTATGTGATTTTGCCAAAATTATTCTCACAAACAAGATACTGATGCCGCTGATGCCAATGATGTTGATCCCACTGATCTAGGGTTTTCTGCCACTGATGTAAATCAGATTTATGTACTATTTCTCTCTGCTGAATTATTGAAGATAAAATAAGATTTGATCAAAGGGTTTCCCCATATTGGGGATTGTCCCTGGCTAGCCACCACATCTTGTGTCTCTTGTCTTGGCTTGTTTTCTGTTGATCATTTAATGTTCTATCTACACTTTACTTATGTACATGTGATTGCTAATCTGTGGATAGTAATAAGAAAGATAAGTAAACTGCTCTAAGCATAAAACATACCATAAAATTAACAATAAGGCAATATAAATGAGCATTTATGGAAAGTGATAAGGAGGGTTGATGGAAAGGACCTTGTCAAGAAGATAGAAGTTTGGATCCACAACATCCAAGAAGGTTGAAGCTCAAAAGATGTAAGAAGAAGGAACCCTATAACTACTAATTAAGATCTCCATGACAGAACATGCAACTGATGTACAAAATAATCAAATATTATGATTGAAGTCTCCCTAATTACAAGGGAGCAAGGATTACCTCTATGGTTGAAAGGGAGTGAAGAGGGACACCATATTCTCCATGTGTCATGAATTAGACTAGGACTAATAGTCGTAAGTCTTAGTGAAGGCACTAGTAGGAGGAATGGAGGATTCAATAACCA
The DNA here is from genome assembly GCA_000404065.3 of Pinus taeda. Classification (NCBI taxonomy): domain Eukaryota; kingdom Viridiplantae; phylum Streptophyta; class Pinopsida; order Pinales; family Pinaceae; genus Pinus; species Pinus taeda. The sequence continues at coordinate 18,089 of APFE030919030.1, read as the reverse complement.
TCTAGGGACTAATACTCCTTGAGGATTTGGAATCTAAGATAGGAAGTAGTCCCGTGGACTAACACTCTTTGAAGATTAGACAGGGTATCCAAGATAAGAGTGGTTGAAGAGGATACTCTTTGAGGATAGGTTAATCTAAGACAAGAGTAATCATAAAAGGACATACCTAGTGAACATCCAGATGGGGTATGTGCTATGTGAGGCAACGATGATGGTGTTTATAGTCGTTGCCTCCCCAACATTGTGCTCTAATCTAGTAGAGAGATAGAGATTGTTAGTCAAGGCCTTGATAAAAATCTTGGTCATGATGCTTAAGATGGCTTATTAATATGACTCTTCTTATGAGAATATTTCAATTTTAAAAATCCTTGTACCTTGTTGTGTAATTGTGAATACCTCACTAGTTAAGAGGATGTGTTGAAAGTTGTAACTAGGTTTGGTCTTCATAATTTTCATTGTACTTATATCATTGTATATTTCATGTAAATATCAAAAGAAAGAAAAATAAATAAAAAAATTAAAGTAAATATTACTTTTAATTTTTGGCTTAGACTGTACAAATTCACTTCATTTTAATATGGAATGGAATGCTTTAATTGAAGATATTGTTTAAATATTAAATAAAATTGGTTTAGTTCCTATTAAGTTTTAGGCTCAAATTTTATGAGAGGGATTGGGGACGGTAGTCATTTATGGACATTTGAACTAAGTTATTGCACAAACCTGGTGATAATATCCTATTTTTAAATAAATCGCTCTTTTAAGTAATCATTTTTACATCCAATGTAAAGATTAATCTCTTTCTACCTTCAATTTAAGTTTCGGAAAGATAAATAAGCAAATGATTTGAACTTCCTTTAATACTAAAAAAAATCAATAATATTTACTTTATTCTATTATCTATATAGCATTTTTTGAAATTAAATCATATTTATTATATTCCCAAAAAAATTCAATATTAAGACCCTACAAACCAAATATTAAAATATGTTATCTATACACAACGAGGGACGGATTACCGGTGATCCATAAACTTCCATGGATATTCCACTGGATAGTTCATCACAACAGATCTTATAATATTATATTAAAAATCTAAGATTCTACACAATTGCAGTTTTATTAAACTTTAAGATCTATAAAATTAACCGTAATTAGTGCATGCATGTGAATAGAATTATGCAGAAATGTAGAGAATGGAAAAATAAGTTCACACACACATAAGACACAAGATATGCTATTTGGAAAACCATTTCTGGAGAAAACCTAGTTGGAAGATGAGGTCGCTTCGCTCTCTTTCTATGTCCGGAAATATGGTTGCAGGTATAAAGAAGTAATGCATGTGGCTCGTGGGCTGCTACATTGCACAAATCCTCTTTGTGTTCTCTTGGCTATATTTTCTCATCTATGGAACAAAATACTCTCGAAAGAATGGAATATCTCTTCCTCATAGTGGCTCAGTTATAACACAACCCGATAACCTACTAATGGTTAAGTTTGACTACATCAACTCTTAAATAGTGTTACAATATAGACTATTCTAGAGTCTTTTACATCATAATCATGTCGCTAGCCCCTTTTCCATCAATAATGGGGGCTGACGTGGCATCCTCTTGAACTATAGGTGTGAAAACGAGAAGGTCAACTTCTGAGTGGCATAACTTTTGCATATGGATTCCGATTGACATGCTTCTTGCACCATTGGAAATATTTGTGTGTGTAGAATAGCTTGAAATGGTGTGGAGCTAAAGTGGCAAATTTTTACCCCCAAAAAACATTGTTTGATGCTTCAAAACACTCCTGGAAGGTTTGAGACCCTGTTTCGCCTAACTAGGTCCCGCTGGTAAAAATAGTCTCGTGAGTTGATTCCTCCACTTTTTCCACTTTGAATCCATCGATATGGATAACAAACAATATAATGATCCAATCTGAATCAACATGCTATAATACTATTCTAAATTTTGAAATAAAATATTAAGCTACAAACAAAACAACCAAAAACAAAACCTACACTTGTATATACAAATATAATTATATTTTAATATTTAATTGAATCCATGACCAAAGTTAGTATATAAATATGTACAATTAATTATATCTTGTTTTATTATGAGTGCAGTAATATGATCCTCTATATCAGCCATCTGAGCCTTTAGTCGATCTATTTATTGACGTCTCCTCATTCCCAAAAGTTGTGCATTAAGGATGTCAGGAAATGGGTAGTGACAATTCATCATGAACAGGTCATTGGGGTTGGTCTCAAGAAAGTCCACTAGTAAGATCAAAAGGGCTAGTTAGCCCCATTGAGATGACATGTAAAGGGTGGGTTGGGCTAGGTCGAGCACTCAACCTTCCTATTTCTTCCCTAGTGTCATCTCTTCGATATGTGCGAGTTGATTTGTCTTCCCAAAAATAGTACTTACTACCCTTGGATGGGTCTCTTATATCCTACACTTATATATACAAATATAATTGTATTTTAATTTTTAGTTGAATACATGACCAAAGATAACAAATAAATATGTACAATTGATGATATCTTGTTTCATTATTAAAATGAAGAAGAGATGCATCACATTGGGTATCAAGCAAATGGAAATACATATAAGTTATCCCATCCTACGTGGTAATCAACATACAAGGCAGTTTGATATTAAAAAGATGTTAATATAAGTAATAATTGATCACAAGTATTTGTAATATAAGATGATTATTTTAATACTATTTAAGTGACCATTAAAATGAGGGTTAGAGTATAATAAGGACAGCGTCTCATTTTACATGGTAGTCAATATAGAAAGGAGTTTGATATTAAAAAAATGTTAATAATCAACATAGAAGGGAGTTTGATAATAAAAAAATGTTAGTATATTTCTAATAGAAGATGATTATTATAATATTGTTTAAGTGACCACTAAGATGAGATGAGGGTTAGAGTGTAATAAGGACACTATCTCATACTTTTCTTTATAAGTTTAATATATTTATAAAAGAAAAGATGAGGGTTAAAGCGTAATAAGAACATTATTTAATAACTTTTTTATAAGTTTAATATATTTATGAAAGAAAATATTAGAAAAAAGTTACAAGAAAGAAATTTGAATAAAATTATAAAAATGAGATTCACATCTAATCATGTAGAACTTTTTTTAATCATGATTCGAATTTATAGATAACCATTAATCCTCAATATAGGGCTAAAGTATTATAAGTCTCCCTAAGATTAATAACAACAAAGTACGAAAAGAAAAAGAAAAACCACAAGATTGCAAGAGGATGTGGGAAAATCTCTGTATTCTAGAAGGCTCATCACATAATTCAAGATACTTGTCTTAGGAAAAATCTAATTCAAAATAACACTCTCCTTTCAAATTAACTAGTGATGTATGTGGAAATTTCAAGACTTTATGCTTAAAGAAAATTCAGAAATTTCATCTCATTTACTCAAGGTTTCCCAAATGGATTTCTTATTAAATTTTAGTGTCATGTTTGGATGTGGAATATAAATTATAGTAAAATATATATCATTTCTACAGACCTAAATATATAACACATTCCCAATAAAATAAACATTAAAACAATGTACTTTAACAAAATTAGTTTCCAACCCCAAGGAGGCAATACCCGAATTAACATATCTAAAATTAATTTATAAACATCATTTTTTTTAAGACACAAATCAGTCCTCTTAATTTCAATTTATTTATAAAAAATATTCAACAAAATATACTCATTGTTATGTTAAATAAAGATAGTACCTAACCAACATAAGTACATAAGTTGAAAGATAGTACTCATTGTTATGTTAAATCTACAAATATACAAAGTTTTGACAACAAAGTAAACTTCTCTCTCTCTCCTCTCTCTCTCTCTCTCTCTCTCGTCACACACACAACACACACACACACACACACACGCACACACACACACACACACACACACACACACACACACACACACACACACACACACCTCTTAATTTCTATTTATTTGTAAAAATAATTCAACAAAGTATATTCATTGTTATGTTAAATCAAAATAGTACCCAAGCACCATGAGTACGTAAGTTGAAAATCAAATCTACAAATATGAAAGTTTGGACAACGATATGCACACATACACACATATAAAAATGAAGTGCAAGTACATATTACACAATGGTACAAGATTTCTATTAGGAACCTCCAATGCACCCAAACCCTAGCTAGAGCATCCACCATCAATAATAAAACTTAACCAATAAATATATATCCTACCAATAAATCAAATCAATATACTCCTAACCATTCCAAAGGCTTAACAACAAGCTAGCATCAACACTAACAAGTTTACCTTTGATATTCTCCAAGCCTTTCTTTACACAAACTCTCCAAGAAAGGCACTTTGAGTCTTCCCTAGGACATATTTGACACAAATCCTAGATCCTTTTCACACAAGGATCAACCTTGGTAATTAAAATCTCCTCAAGTATTTGCATCTCACAAACCCTAGCACCTTCCTCCTTCATTAACACAAGTACAAAGACTCGAGACAAGTTCAAGATATAACAATATAATGAACTCTTTCAACTCTCTTTCTATCACTAAAGGATCTAGTTTCCCTTTATATAGAATAGGAGAGGGAAGCCAACAATACTAAAGTGGACTAAGTCCATAAGAAACCTAATATAATCCTCAAGATAAGGTCTCCAATTGAAACACTCTCTTTCCAAGGTGCACATATGTCAAGAGATGACTCCTCAAATGATCCTCTTTGCAACCATGGGCCCTGAGTGTTAAACACTGCTCATCAGATGGCTCCTCACTTTCCAATTCAAGCATCCAACACTCCAATAATCCTCAACATGTGTTCAAGTTCACAAACAACCCCAAGTAATGCACACATAACCCAAGCATCCTTAAGTAAAATAATCATCCTCCTATGGCATGCCAAGTGGTCCCAATGTTGGTAGGGCCAAGAACCCTTCCTCCTAGTGCCCAATGATTATCTTCCAAGGTAATCTACTTCCTATGAAATCACCACATAAGAAAAATTACCTCTTCAAATATTGTGTTACTCTAGCACCAAGTCCAAGTTCAATTAACCACTACATAAAGTTCTCAAAATGTCATTAAGCAAAAGGCCTGAGTTATAACTAAGGGGCTAGGGATTTCTCCATTCATCTCACATCACATGAATCACCCCCAACATTGTATAAACAATTTTGAAACAACCCAAAAGGGAAAAGAGTATGGATGGGTAGTAAAAGTACACCAAACTCCTTTGAAATTAGAAAGTGGAATGTGCATACATATCAAAAGTATGAAACCCCACCTTTTGAAATTAACAAATGGGATATAATAATATATTTCCCTCCATTGTCTTTGAGAAAAGTCATTAAGCTATATGTTGACACGACAATAAAGAGAATATTTTCATCTTCCACTTCTAGGAAAATAATTTTCACAACAAATTTCATTTTATTAGCTATGGTTATATACAATGTAAATCCATCTTAACCCCAAATCTATCTATCAACTAATAAAATCTTTTAACCATAATTTGTTTTGAATTGTTTTATATAGTATACATAGATGACAATGAAATATTAAAATGCTCTCTCTCTATCTCTCTCTCTAGAGAGAGAGAGAGTTTATGTAAGACACAATTTGATTTTTTTATTACTATTAATATTTAATAAATGCCACATATGAACTCTACAATAAAAATTAAATGAGACACATTTCTCTCATACTAGTAATTGAATTTTTTTCTCTCAAGATCAAGTTGATATAAAATCATTTTTACTTAAAGGGGAACGAAATATTTTATTTATGGTCATTGTCAAAATATTTTTCTTTCAATTCTCTAATTTTTTTTTTCACTTATATTTTTAGAAATATATATGAAGGTGATATTGTAATATATTACTTATCATAGGTATTCAAATATTTTATCTAAGGCCCATATTGAAATATTGGTAAACAATAAAAAAATTACACACCTTTCTTAGAAACTGCCTTCCATTATTCCCTTGGGCAATTTCCTTAGCCAATTTAATTTAATTGCTTGATTTGATTTTGAATTTATATTTGTGTGTATAAATGCATTTGTATTTAATGTGTAATAATACCTCGAAATTAAGCTGACTTGTTATTCATATTATTACTTTTATTACCTTTTTATTTGAGTTGAAACTTCACTACAATATCTCCCCATAGTAAATTGTAAAATGCCTCTAAACACCATAACCACTACAATTTTACAAAACTTCACCAAACATGGTATTTCTTCCAAATTGTCTTGCTAGGACTTGTCACAAATTTCTCAAGAGCCTTTGAGGTCTATGTTAACCCAAAAAAAATCGACATTACTTCAAAGAAGTTTATTAATCTCTTCTCCGTCATTCATGTGTGCAACTTGTCATGCTCTTGTGAAATATTAAATACTAGATAATATTTTAATTCCTTATTAAATTTATTTACATGATTTGTGAAGATTTTAAGTGTATATTTTCAATTGGTCTAATTTGCAACTTTCATAACTTTTTGTAATTCAAAACAAAACTTTGTGTGCCCAAAATTGTCTTTTCATATATTGATAGTTGGACCTAAATTTAAGTGAAGATGTATTGATTTATGACATCAAAGAATGGATTATCCACATTTATGTTCATTGTAATTAGAGAAAGGTGTTTTTATTTCTAGCTATGTTGTATGTAGAATTCTTATAAAAAGATCTAATAACATTCATAGTGCCAAGAACATTTCATCTCTCATTTGGGAGTGAAAGTAGTAGCTTTGCCCACCGTGGCATTTTTAAAAAATATCACCATGTCTTAAGTTTGAGCATGAGCTGCTCTATATAAGAATTTTTTTTTTGAATATTGATTTGAATTTTTAAATGTTATTTTATTTTAATCTCTTAATATTGTTTTTTGTTTGACTAGAAAAAAAAATATCCACATGTCAAAATAAATTTATTAAAATTTAAACATTTTTTTTTCATAAATTTTTGAAAGTGATTTCTATTAAAAAAAGTATTACATTGATAACACAATGAGGAGACCAATCCCTCATATCAGGTTCACTCAAAAACAAAAAATTACATGTCTTATCAGAGACACATTTACATTGCTTTTCAGTTATAGTCACCACTAACATTCAGGAATTACATAATTACATGATTAGTGACTGTGAGCAAGAGACAAGTAGAGCAAACTATAAAACAAGTAGTGAAACCATAATAGGATTAGTACCAAAACGTGGTTGCAATAGCTTAGAAACAAAACCAGAAGCCTTCGAAAGCCTCAAGTAATATCCAAGGGTGTGAGAGAAACCAAGGAAACCATACCATCACGATGTCACTGCATGAGTAGCTCGTTCACTGGAGACTAGTTGGAGATGATAACTGGTGATAATGACGATAAATTTCCTTTTGGAGAGGTAGCTACCAATGGTGCAACGGTCAAAGGTGGGGCATTAATAACAGCAAGGGCATCTTGGTCCTCAATGGACTCAGTGTCTGATCCAAAGACTACAAATTTCTCTACTCTTGCGAGTCTGGTCGCAATGTCATCAAGGATGAATTGAAGGTTGTGAAGAATCCTTTTGATGTCTTCTTGACCTACAAACAATTTGTAGTCGCCAACTTGCTTGTCCCGGAGAACCATGCAGAACAAGGTCTATAGTTGTTGATGCAAATTTATAGAGTGTAGGAAATGTGGGTGGCGTTTCCTAAATTTCCCTAGATCAGGTATCCAATTTAACCGATTTCCAATGCCCTCTGAGTTGGAAAAATATAACCTTTCACCAAATTATTTCAAATCCAGGAGGCGAATATCTCTCCTACTTTCGGAGGGATAGATTTGAAATAATTCACCACAGATTCCCATCATAAGAGCCAATTTCAAGAGGAGGAGGAACTTGATATCCCTCCTCTATGACTTGGAATGCATTGTCGAGGAGCCATGAGAGCAGAGGTGCATATAGAAAATAGACTAGAGGAGTGACCCTAGACCAGATACAAGCTAATGCATGGGTTACCACCAGTAAGAGAAACAAAGACTGGGACCCCAAGTACAGATATATCATCTAGTAATATAAATGCTTCACCACCCACAAGATACCTCCATGCAACTATAGGGGTCTGGTGAAAATACAAATACTAGCGCCTGAGGAATGTAACCAGTGATTACAGGGTCATAGAAGGGAAATTTGGCATGCCCAGAACACCCTTCAAAACCTCCAAACTGCCCAGACATCATGTGCTCATCAATGAGCTCAACGATTGTGATGTCAGGAGTTCTGGGAAGGTCTGCCAATTGATCCAATAAGATAAAAGCCATTTAACCTGCGTGAGAAACCTTGACGTGAAATGTGTTATCATATATCCCCATAAAACCTATCATTTGTTTGCATTTATAATGGTGGGACTCATTGGATAGGCCTCGGAACTTGGTTTCCAACAAGCACCACATCGTGGTCTTGAAGGGCCAAGTGGTAGGAATGGGTCTGCGCTCTATGACCGCTAACCCTCGCACCAATCTTCATCTTGGCATGGAAATCAAGCCCTTTGTTACTATCATTTTATTAAGTTTCACCCCCATCGGGGACTATAGGTGTACACATGGACCCATATTTCTGCACCCAATATTTAATATCTTCTACATCATCCCTTGTGGACAACATCAACCAAGGCCCATCCACTGTCAGGTGTCGTTTGAGTCACATTTACTAAATTATTGAGTTGGAAACTATAATTACACATGCAAGAATGTTCTGTTACTGTTTTTCAAAAACTACCAAATTTACGTAGGAGCTTTTACATGATAACAATGTTTCTTAATATCATTAATTGTTTATAGGAGTATTACATTTTCAAAAACTTTCATAAGGAAAATTTCAATGATGGTTAAATTAAACTCTCAAACTTATTTTTTTTATTTCTTTTCTTCTAAATATAATGTAAAATTACCAAGAAACTAATTGAATTCTTTGTAAAATTTCAAAACCCTAGCTATTGACCGCAATTTGCAAAGATTTCTGACCTAGGTTGCACAGAATGGGGAAACGGGTACGAGTTTCCAAAACGGGAAGCGATACGAAACACGACCTCCCTAAATTTTGGAAACGGGGAAATGCGAATAT
>APFE030919029.1:64371-115314 GCA_000404065.3 Pinus taeda | reverse complement strand
ATACCGAGGAGAGAATGAACTGTTGGATCACTACATATCGTGACCGTCCAATTGTAAGTTACAAAAGTACATAGTAAATAAACACACTTTACCTAACTCTATACTAGACCAAGTTATACTTAACTATTTCCTATGTGTCGGAATATCCTAACAAAGGACACAAGTTAATAAGTAGAGACCTAAAAGCATATAACAAGAGTGAAAATCTATTTCTTCATAAACCACTATTAGATTATTTCAAATGATATAGTTTTTTGTTAATTAAAATTACAAGAATAAATCAACTTAAATTAACCAATAAAAGACGATAATAAATATCTTTACTATTAGTTAGTAACTAAATTATAATATACTTTTTCTTAAAAAGAAATATAAAATAATTTCATTAATGAAAAAAAACATGATTGATTTATTTCTAATACCCATTTTATTCTAAATTTTTAAAACATAACACATTGATTTCATATAAATTATGTAAAATATATTATTTTAGATAATATTCTATTTTATAAGTAATATTTTAGTGAGTAAGAGGGATCAATGACATTAATTTAATAATTTTTATAATAATATTAAAATACTAAAAACATAGTTAATAATGGTTTATAAAATAAATAAAAAACTACTACTTTTAAATATATAATTATGTATATTAGATAAAATAATATTAATACCTCATATTAATAATATTAATTTATCATTTCAATGTAAATACAAAAATATGCATGCTTTAAAACTAATTTTGCTTGGTTAAGTGTTTTTCTTCCTAGAATGTAAGGAAACAGGTTAACCTCTCAAAATGTAGAGGCATCTAGCAAGAGTGAAAGTTTGCCACCTTACAAACCACTAGCAAGTAATTCCATGTGACATGGTTTTCCTTGAATAACAATGTTGAGTCAATCTGCATTAGAAAATAACATACGACTAAATTATAATAAACGTTCTTTTATATATATATATATATATATGTATATATATATATACATATCACATAGATTAATACGATCATTGGATATATTTAATTTAATATTTACACTGAAAGGTGTTTTCTCTATGGAGTTGGCTGGGGAAACATTGTTCATCCCAACCAATCCTAGATCTCTATTTTTGCCATCACTCATGTTAAAATTTGATGTGTGGAAAATTACTTCCAGGTTTACAGGTCGTTGGGATTATGACAGAAGATTCGCTTTGGGGATCTCCACTAGTTACATGGTGTTAAGCATGGTGATTTACACCTCCATCCAAACCGGGATAGCTCCCCCCACCAAATCCCTTTTCATGCTCTTCAATGTCAGGGTTCCTACCATGGTCTACCTACTCTCGTTGCAGAGGCCATTCTTACCAGTAATGTCCTACGGATTCGCCATAGTCATGGGTGTGTATTTGTTGCTCCTACACTTTCATTTTCTATCATCTTCATTTGATAAGTTACATACATTGATTCTTCTTGGCCTTCTACTCGCACCTTTGTCTCTCCCTGTTATGCTCTTTATTTCAGAGCTTAGAAACCAAGTCTTGATGAAACACCTATAGGCATATTGAGATGTGAGAGTCCTAATAATCAATGTACCAAAAAAGTAGCAAGATAGATTGAATTTGTCTTTGCTTTCCATCCCCATGGTTCCTTTCACCAAACAAGATTTACCTATTTGTGAAATGAAATATTTATTTTGGTTTCGACATTGGAAGGTGATTTTTTTAGAGTCATTTACTGGAGAGATAAGGTCTTACCACAAGTTGGCACCTTAATGTTCACACTCTATGCTTGCTTGGTTCTTTGCAAGCGTCAAGTTGTGGCGACCCTTTGTGCATAAGATCATAACGCCTCCATTTTCCATTTCATGAGCTCGAGCACCAAACAATTGGCATAGGTCCTTCTGGATACAACCAAGCATGCAACCAAACTCCATTGAGCAGGGCTCACAATGATTCAAATGATTTGATCATAGACAACAAGCCAGGGTTGAGTGATCCAAACAGGGAGGGAATTTGATGTTCAGTAATCAATGCAATGAATTCGAAATGAAAACATTTCTAAATATGTCAAATAATCTTCTTTGAGAAATTTCCTAGTATTGTGTGTTGAGGTGTCAATTGTTTGCTTGATGCAGTGCTAACCCCAACTATATATGATCTTCCCTAAAAAGAAGCACCATGAGCTAGCACTATCGTTGGAAAACTATCTTCATAATTAATTAAAAATTCCTCAAGAGCCACAAATAGCATTCAACTTGATCCATTTTAAATACACATTTTGTAGCATCTTTCAAAGAACCAACCTTCAATGTGGCTGGGGCCATTTCCTCTTTTCTTGTATTACCCGTTTTCACTATGACATTAGTGTGGACTGCATATGCCTTCAAATAATGATTTATGATAACGAAAGGTATCCATTCTTCGATACCATTTAATGTGTAATGGAAAAACATGCTCTCCAAAATAGAATATGTTACCCATAATACACTCTTATGCTCTTTATTAATATGCTCTCCAAATTCTCTTTTGATCAATGCATATTTTAAAATTAAACAAGGGGGGTTGTGGGGCAGCGAGTCCCTGCCTTGAGTGGGCCAACCAACATGACATTAGCCTTCAACTTTGCATGAAATGGAAAAATTTTGGTAGTGTAGTTGGACTTACTTTAAATGGCTTCTAAAGGTTTAAATAGCTACAATGTTTGCATATAATCGGCCTGACTACTAGGAAATCTTAAGATAAATCACGAGTACAATAGAAAATATGAATTCATGCTAACAAAACAGTATTACTTTTGTTAATGTTGTGAAGCTTCTTAATCCTAAGATTGTTGGTAAAGACTGCACTTCTTTAGATAGTCAATTTGTATCCCTCATGGTGGACATACTAAGGAAAATTATGTAGTATGCTATAGTATAAATAGAGTATGCCATTCTGCTACAAGGAAAATCCAAATGCTAATTAATTTGGATAAGTAGCAATAAGTTTTGGATTTTCCAGTTGTTGTTGAGGAGTTCACAATAAATGATTTCCCCGATATTGGCCTAGAATTGGCACTTTCACAAGAACCAACAAGAGTTACTACAAACATTTTCTCTGAGCTCAGGTCAAGATTATAAATTATTGTGCCAGGAAAAGGAAATGATGGTGAATGGTGGCACTCTATTTTCAAAATATTTTTGGGCACATTGGCAGATTGAAGGTGAAAGCGAGTTGAATAGTGGTTGATTTCAAACATAGTAGATTTTTCCAGTTCTTATGAGGTGAAAAATGGACAGTTATAGGATGGGTATTGTATAAATGAAGTAAATGTTGTATGTTTGTGGATGTAAATGTTATAAATGATTTTGGAAATGTATGCATGAAAAAAGGCAATGTCTCCTCTCATTCTAGCATGAGTAGCTATGCGTGTTCAGAAAAATGTAAATTCTGTGGAGGAAGAAGAGAATTCGGTTGAGGAATGCAAAGATTTGGCAGGGCATGAAGGCCACCGTGACTGTAAAATGAGAAACTCACACATGTGGGGAAGTCAATGACTTGTTTAAGAAGTCATCTAGCTATAATAAGTCTTGTTGTATTAAGCTTGGGTATGAGGGTCCACACATGTGAAATTATCCTAAACATGTTTGCAATAAAGAATGTTATCTTCACAAAATCAGTTTTCAAATTAGATAGCTTGGATTTCATAGAAAATAAACACTTTAGGATTTAGGTCAACATTAAGAAGATATTGATTATTAACTTTCCTAAGAAATAATTATTATTTTTTCTAGCTAGAGATTAGATAATAAGGAAATAGAAAAATGAATAAGATAAAATATGAAATTGTGTAATCTCATATATAACGAAGAATATCAAATATGGAGGTCAAGAGTCCAAGTAACGAATGCCCCTGATAAAAAAATCATAGGCGAAGAAGCCCATAATATATTGCCTCATGAAGGGTTTTACAAGGACATGTGTTCAAAAGGACCATTTTCATGAGCTAATCCGTGATGTAGAACATCTATGGAGAATAAGCATATATGCCTTGAAAAATGGTAGGCGCCTAGAAGGTTGTTTCGACACTTGTTTTGGGCTTTTCACCTTAGATTAATTCCCTTGATGTCATGACTCGATAGATAAATCGACCTTTTTCTTTGTAGATGGATTGAACTTGCCATGTAGCACTTGAAATAAGGAATTATCTCGTAATTACGTGGTCTTTGCTACTAGTGTTGCTTGATCCATTGCTACTTAAATTGTTCTAGCTAATGCTTTCACTCAATTAATTTCTTCTTCAACAAGTGAATCACCGGATGAAACTACAAATGAATATATGCTCAACAAGGTGCTTCTAAGTGGAAGTTTCTATTCACTTTCATGCTAAATCCCCCCTCATGGGAAGGTTAGAAACAAGCATATTGGTTAGGTACTAGTGGAATTAGGGACAACCATATAGGGATCCATTGGCACTGAATACAGGAGCCTTGCCCTCACCTTTAAACAATAATGTTTCTTACCTCACAATGACATTGACCCCCTTGCTTGTGATCCATAAACTAGAGTTAATGTGGTGTCTACCTATAAAAGAGGGGGAGGACAATCATCTGAGCCTTTAGCAATGGAAACCATTGGCTAAAAGGGTGATGATCAAAACCTCAAAATATCCTACAACGACAAGAGTTGAGGATGATTCTTCATACCATAATACATGGAACCGAACCTACAATTAATATCCCCATTGAAATGGTTAATATTGGCAACATAACATTTCAACATAGTCTCGATGAAGTGAATATTGGATAATATTGGCAATGAAACATTTATGCATAGCCTCGATGAAGTGCACATTGGATAATATTGGAAACGAAACCTAACATGATGCCAAAACTTAAATATGGACATGAGAATCCACAAATGAGCTACAAACTTTAATAGAAAATATTTGTCTTAGTTAGATGTGTCTGATCCTGTCCTAGTTAGGATTGTAGTTAAAAATATGAGCCAAAGTTGTCAAGTATATGTCAGAAGAAACATTGGAAAAATCTAAAAGCATATCGAGAAAAGAGTATGGAGAGACATCCCTAAGAAACGAAATTGTGGAAGAATCCAAAACAAAAATGCTTTACTCTGTGGTAAGTCTAGAGTAATTAACACAACTATAAGTCCAGAGTGATAAACTAAATTCATGTAAGAGTATGGAGAGATATCCCTAAAAATTTGAAAATGTGGAAGAATCCAAAACATAAAAACTCTCTTGTGTTGTAAGTCCAGAGTAATTAACTCACTTCTGGTCCAATGTGACAAATTCATGTTGATCATTAATATAGTAACCTGGAGCCCAAAGTACCTAAAAATGAGCCTAATAAGACACATATATGTCAAAGCGCCTAAAAATGAGGCAAAGAAGACATACATGTCAGAGAAAATCCAAAAGCATATCCAAGAAAAATATTATCCCTGAGAAGTTAAAATATGGAAGAACCCAAAACATAAAATCTCTCTTATGTACCAAGCCTAGAGGGATAAATTCATGCTTATCATTAATTTAGTATTTGGAGAAACACATGCTTTTCAGTGAAGGCTTTTCAGTGGACAAAATTGTAAAACTTGCATTTTGTTGAAAAACAAACTTTTGAACAAAAATTGTCTGTCCTTGTGTAAATTGTTTAATTTCATGTATGATGTATTGCTATTATTTCTAGAATTTTTTAATTCTTGTCTTTCATATCAAAAGTCAGAGTAACAAAAATTATTGTGCATAAAGAAGCTAAATTTTGAAACACATTTATATGAATCCCTTGAAGCCACTAACTGAAAGCACTTGTAATTGTAAATAGAAAAGTCACAAGTCTAATTTGGATCATCTTCCCTTATGTATGTCAGCTGAGTAATGGAATTCACATGTATCTAATTACTTAAATAATTAATCTAGGGTATAAAACTGCAAGAATGGATGCTACTGATAGATCATAGTTATACTTCCTATCTAATACATGTTAATATCAGGGAAATAAAAAAACATAAATAAAATAAAATAATTGGCAATCCTTCCTCAGACATTTTAGATTTTAACGTAAGGTTGACAATCATATCACCACTTAAACAAATATTCTATAATAGGTACTAACTAAAGTGCAATACCCTCATCAGACTCTAATATTCATTTGATGAAAAATGGTAATTGATAGGATGTTAGAAAATCATTGAATTGAACAAAACCTAACCAATGCCCAAAATTTGAATGATATATGTCACATGTAGCTGAAAATGAAATATGTTTCTTGTGATTCAAATGTAGGTATTTACTTTCAAAATGATTTTTTTAAAGTTTTCAAATAAAATGTGCAAAATAAAAAAATGGTGATATTCAAAACTATAATAAAAAATGGTGACATTTAAAACTATAATATTTGAGTGGTTTTACCCTACCGACTTCAAGCAAGCAAAAAGTAGAACCATGGAAATAGAGAAAATAAACTTACAAGTTCCATAATGGATGGAAGAGATATTCTCTATCCCAAAAGGCTCCATTGATCAAGTGTGATTTCAACAACCCGCAAAGAGCCATCAGACCTTGATGCCATAAGTTTTAATGAGTACTTATCTATTTTGAATTCTTCTTGTAATGTTATTACCTGCAATTTGTTTATGATGTCAACATGCATCCATTTGTTGAAGAAAAATTTATGGCACTTAGTTATAATTGTATGAGGTAGCTGATCTAGATTTGTCATAATAAGAATGAAAACTATATGTCGAGTCACTTGATCAAGAATCCTTAAGATGGTATTCCAAGCTTCACTTTTCAAAGTATCACCGTCATCCAATATAAATTATTTGTAATGAGATGAGGATGAAGAGAGAATCATTTTATCCAAGAGGCCAAAAATATTATCAAGATCCAAGTTGCCAAAAGAACTAATTTCCTTGACATCTGAGCTCTCTCCATTGATTTGTGCTATACATGCACTGAATGCTCCACAGGGCCTAAGCTACTTTGGAGAATGAAAATTTAAAGCTACTGCAAATATTCTTGGACATGAGGTTTTTCCTGTACCATGAGAACCATAGAATGACATAGATCAACCTGCTTTTCCCTCTTAGTATAGCATTGTTCAGAGCCTGCACAACCAAATTTTTCCCCACAAATCATTGAAAGTATTTGGTGCATATTTTTGAGGTAAGCTCTTGTGTCTATCTTCATGCCTCAAACATCCATTTCTCTTGAGATCTCTTCCAAGTCCAAACTGGTCTCTTGGTGTAGTCTCGGAAGAAAAATCATAATCTTGTCTACAACTTAAATTATCATTTGCATAGAGATCCATCTCATCTGAAATTTTAACTCCTTGTGCATATGTTTCTAAACTTTCCTTGGAAGCACCTGGTTCAATCAACAGAGGAAGTGCCTCAAAATAAAAATCCAAGAAATATGTAGAGTGATCCAGTGTCCATGGGACCACTAAATGGTTTATATGGGAACTTAAACTACTATGTGGGGCAGGCCTTCAATCTTTCTTGTTTTCGAATTCAACGATGAAAATGACACTGACAATATGAAAAAATCGAGAGAATTCTGCAATATGTGAAACATCTAGCATTACAGAGTTTCTACAAAGAAAATAATGATTCTACCCATGAGTAATTTCACTTTTAATAAAACAAACAAATATACGATGGGCTTAGACATCCACCCCTCTTGGCCTCACTCAAATTCTACACACTCAAGATGATCAAATAGGTATCATACTTTTGATTAATGTTGGACATTGCAGTACCTTACCCAACTCTTAAAAATCAAAATATTAAAAATGGGAAGATTGTTGACATAGTGTGTCTACTGTACCAAGACAATTGGAATATAGAGACCAGACACAATAATTCCCCTAGGAAAATGAGACAACATTTCTTTCAAGAAAATGAAAGTAGCACACCAATTTTCCTTTTTCTAAATGAGACCATCTAGAAGGTATGGAGTGGGCTATCTAAATGGAAGGGATCCATTGCAAAGTTGTTTATAAGCTGGATCAAATTCTAAAACTATTGGTGTTGTTCATAGCTATGCTGGGTCTACTACTAGATCTTCTAAAGTTGTTGTTGTTGGAACAAGGGTTAAATCAAAATCGACTCCTTAAACTACTCAGTAAATTTTTTCTTCAACGACTTAACCAATTGGAATATAGAGACCAGGCACAAGCATTCCCCAGGAAAACGAGGCAACATTTATTTCAAGAAAATGAAAGTAACACACCAATTTTCCTTCAACTAAAGGATTGAAACAACACGAGCTATGAAGTCTTATAACTTGCATTGTAAAAATGAACGAATATGCCTCATAAAAGTACCACATCCCCTAAAGCACAGTTAAGTAATCAAAACTAGTAAACAACTCATGAGAAATAAAATTTAGAAATAGTGATTAAATAATTAGCGATGTTATAATACCATAAGAGAAATGCCACATATTTAAACAATATTATTAAATGGTAATGTATACCACATAATCTATTTATATGTGTTTACATGCCTTCAACAAATGTTATATGTTTCCTAGACACATAGTCAATATGCATTCAAATGCCCATGTAGGAGGGAAACAATGCTATGGTACCTGTAGTTACATTTGATCTGCTGCATTCCTTACCACTAGTTTGACCATCACCCAACAGGGAGGCGAGAGCCCAGTTGAATTGATAGGTGCTTTCCTATCCCCAAAATGGCTTTGCCTTCATTCCATGCCTAGATTTGGAACTACTCGCTCTGAATCAATGCATTGGCACCTACGTCCACCTTCTTGGATCTCAGTGTTTCTTTCCCCAGGGAACTTGTAATAGTCTCGGGTTAAAAGCTTGTGTAATAAAGTTTAACAAAGGTAAAATAAGACCACGGGCAAGGGACACTTATTCCAAGCTTAATTTTGGACAAAATATCCTAATGGGCATCACTTGTTGTGTTTTATGGCTAAGGGAAATTGGCAAAGGTAATGGCTAAGGCTTTGGAAAGGAAAAAATGTATTTTTGCAACATTATTTATGAAAATAATGGAAAATAGGAGAAAAGGAAGGTGAAAGGTCACGAGTTGCATGCGAGGAGGAAAATGAA
Organism: Pinus taeda; assembly: GCA_000404065.3. NCBI lineage: Eukaryota > Viridiplantae > Streptophyta > Pinopsida > Pinales > Pinaceae > Pinus > Pinus taeda. The sequence continues at coordinate 106,252 of APFE030919029.1, read as the reverse complement.
GGAAAATAATAAAAAATTGAATAAATTAGAAGTATCATCAATAAAAATACCTCAGAGCATTAGTTGGTAGCCTTTTGTCAGTAGTTTTAGAGTTTGTCTCAGAGAGGAGAAGAGTGCCAAGAGGAGAAAGAAATTAAGCAAGCAAGGAAAGGAAAGGAAAAGAAAAGAAGGACAAGGAAAGAAAAGGAATGCAAGGATCAAACAACTTCAGCAGGAATACTTGCATGCAATAGATTTCATGTGTGATTTCCTAGTTGGTTTTGACATGTATGGTATGTGCATACTGATATATGGTTCTTTTTTTGTCATTGGCATGGATTTTTCCAGGATTCGACAGTGGATTTTAGCCTAGCCTTTCCATTTTCGGATAGCCATGGTGTGATGGGATTGTTCTCAGTTTGAGCTTTGGATTGTCGGATGGTTTTGGAATCTGGGGTGAGGTGGTATCAAGAAAACTCCCAAAGGCCTAGGAATCCCTTGAATGGTAATGGTGGGATGCATGGTAAAGCCTGAGGGTGGAGATAGGAAAATTCCTCAAGGATGGTAAAGAAATAATGAGGCATCCAAGCTCGGTTCAGTTTTGTGATCTCAACACCTATTTAGGTGTGATCATGTTATGGAGAGGGTGGAGATGGTTTAACCTCTCGATTCCATTGGTTGTATTTGGATTTCTTTATCTCATGAGATACCACATTCATGCTTAGAATATGGCACGGGGGAATTTTGGTTGAAAGAAATATATGCTTCATCCAATCTATGGTCGGGTGGAATGTGGGATTCCCAAACTCGGTTGGTAATTTCCTACATTTAATAAAAGCCAATTTTCTCTTATTTTTGGTAAGGAAATGTATTTGTTATTATGGGGATTTAATGGATGTTCTCTTATGGTTATTTATCAGGTTGTATGCTGGTTATAAGCATGGTTATATGAAAATTCTTAGTCATGGCTCTATGCATGTTTTTACTTGTCACTGAATAAAAAATGAATGCAAGACCTAATTGATGATATGAAAACTAATGTGAGAAGGTAGATACCCTTCTTGTTAAACCTCAATTAATTTTTCAATCCCTTATGTTCATACTTGAATTTATGATCTGTAGGTTGCATATCTACCAAGTGTTTGACAAAATGTTAGTCCCGGTTGGGGATGGTCAGGTCAAGTCCTGGTTCCAGTTTCAGTTTATAAGATTTGTCTTCATGTCTTTTATGAGTTCTGGAAGTTTCATGGAATTCTAGGCAAAGGCTTAGCCCCATCCTTGGAAAGTATCCTTAATTATCATAGTTGTTGGCACAACAATGGTAGAAAAAGGCCACAAATGCACTAATGCAGTCTTATGGGAGCGACAGGGAACCCATAGTCACATGGAGGCCTTGGAAAGGGAGTTTTTGTGGTTCAAGATTAGGTAACAATTGAGTTGTCTCAGGGGTTGGACACCTAGAGGGGTTGGGTTACTCTTGGAGGTCATGTGGAACCTAAGGGAAGTCAGTAAGGTCTTTAGTTGTCGACTCTATTTCCTTAAGGTCACATAGGAGGTTGAGTCATATCATAGTGAAGCTCAGCTCATGTTTACCTCAGGAAAGTTGATGAAAGTGGGTAAATGTGGGAGGAGACATTATAGGGTGGTATTAGAGCAGATTTCACTCTCTTTGGGTCATATATGATACCACAAGGTGGTAACAGAGCATGTTTTCACTCCATTTGGGTAAGTTTGATGTTGTCAAGGTTATGGTTGTCACAAATGGGATCAAGGTATACAGTCAGTATGATCATGCATGATCTTGTGGTGATGTTATGCTATTATACTAATATGTTTATGATTATACATGTACCTACTAATGTGGAATGACCTTGAAAATGAGATAAGCCTCCCCTAAAAATCAATTAGATATAGATTCGATTTTGGTATCTATTTGGTTTACCTGACATGGTATCCTTGCAAGAAGATAAATCAAAGATGACAAGAAAAATGTTAGACTATAGTTCCCATGACTCCCCCTACAGATTAGTTGGGCAACAACGAGAAGAGTATTCTATTAGTGTTATTTTTAGTCTTTGAAACCTTCCACTAGTGATCAAATATGCTCTTACAAAGTGGTCTTAGGGTGTCAAAGTCAAATTTTGTCATTTAAGTGAGTCTTCAAGTAAAATTTGGTCACTAGGTATTAGGTCTAGGGTTTGTTTTCACTCTTCCAATGTCTTCCAAGTAATGGTCCATGTCACCATTTAGCTTAGTGTATCATCATTCAAATATTTTTCATCATAATTTTAGGTTCCAATGGGTCATTTTACACCTTGTTTGTGTTTCAGTTGTGCTTGGGTAAGACTCATTTCCCTCTCCTAGGGTTTTGAAGATAGTTTCTCTTGGATGGTCAAATCATCAAAAAAAATTGTATCCTAATGTTCATATACCTTCCCCTACCTTAATTTACCTTCTTAAGTACTTCCCATCACTGATATCCTTCAAATTCATCATTTCCCACAAACCCTAGTTTCTTGCTAGAGTTTAACAATTTTCTAGACTAGGCCTATGTTTTTCCATTTTGGACCCTTTCCCCTCACTCAATATTTGAAATTCCACTTTCCTCTATTTCCTAACATCCCTCCCTACTTCAAAAAATTTTCTCAAGAATTTATAAGCCCCTTATCCCCTTCATTTCACTTCATTTCGACAAATCCCCTGTTCCACACATCGGGATAGGTTTTACTCAAATACTGTTTCTAAGCAAGGAAACATGAATTCAGAAAATGTGAGAGAGGTTTTTGTCTAAAATAGGCCAAGGAAAAAAAACCTCCTTAAATTTTTACACAGGTGTCACCTTTTTATAGAAATGTCAAAAATACAAGTTGCCTCAGGAGAGTTAATGAACCTCTCAAGTGACCTTGGGAAAATCAATATTTCTCCTAGCTTGATTGGCCAAATGATTTTCTTGATGAGTGAAATGATAACTAGACACAAAGATATTTCTAATGAGATATCATGAGCTAAATTTGGAGTTGAGAAAGACCTTCAACATTTGACTGCAACAGCACTCTGCATTTCGGCAGCCTCATTTTGCACATTTTGACCAGTCATGGAAGATTTGATTTTTGATAGGGAAAATGACCTCCAAATTGGAAAATTCAAGATGTTATGGAAATTAGACTCGATAAGTTTTCCAATGAGATATCTTTCACCCAATTTTTACACCGGGAAGGCCTCCAAAACTTGATTTGAAAGTGGCACTACACATAGAATCAGTGGCGATGTGCATAGAAATTTTCAACACAGGCTTTTCCAACAGGTGCATAGCGCCATCGGCACTACGCTTTTGAAGGGGGCCTCCATTCGCAAGAAAATTTATATTTTTGGAATCAGCATGAAAAGTTATGCATGCTCAGAAATGGCTGAGAAATTTTGACAAGTTATGGACCTCCAGAAGGGCCAAAAACACCCAAAACATGCCCTCTCTGCCACTTTTTTGCCACACAGGAAGCAGACTTGAGATATTTAATTTTTGAAGGGGAAAATGGAATCCAAATCAAAACATTCAAGTTGTCTCTGAAATTAGACTCAACAAGATTTCCAATGAGCTATTCTGTACCTGATTTGGACTTCGGGAAGGCTTCAAAAACTGGCCTGGAAAAAGTGTTATGCATAGGAGAAATTTTGCCAGTTTTGCCTATTTGTTCAGAATTACGCCCAGTTTAGCTGTCACTTGACTTTTTCTTCTCCCATTGGTAAATTAATGATGTAATATGATGTGATATGATGTATTATGATGTAAATATGATGAAAAATCACTTGAGGGGGTAGATACATGAGTTAGAATTGCTTGGAGGATGAATGAATCAGTTTCCATAATTTTAGAGGCGAGATGTTCCACTGCCTATTTTGTAGTTCCTAGTTTACATGTTGTTGAAACAACTCCTTGACTTATGTATTCGACCCCTGATGGCTAGCATAGGTGGTTTGATGCCTATATCTTGTACTTTCTTAGTCATTTGTCAAGGTTGGACTCTTGTGGATGCTTTGAGCTTCATTCTAAATCACTTTTGCAGTTTGGCAAGGAAATGAACCAAGGTTTTGTAGCATTTTGTGGGATTCTTGTGGTAATGTGTCTTGGCATTTTGTCTTCCTTTGTTATTTAGTTTCTCTTATGTGTATATGTGCCAACATCTATTTCTTTCTTCACAACTAAATGAATCAATATAAATAGGTGGAATCCATTGATATTCAGTGCTTTGCCTTGAGGATACATTTAGTTTTTAATGTTTTCTACTATTTGAGGAGGACTCACGAACTTTGCATGCCCTCCCCAACTCCTCATTGGTCTTAGACTTACCATCAAACTCAATTCAAAGTGCCAAAACACCTACCTACCTCGCCCCATAGAACATCTTGCAAATCTGAGTTGATTTCCCGGACCCAAAGCTATCATCTTCATTTGATCCAGCAACCAACTATCAAAATCAATCAAAATCCTTTGACCTAATATACCTAGCCTAAAATCAGCATTTCATTTCAGTCATCTCAAGCCCTAGTTTCCATATTCTAATTGAGATTTACAAGGAGAGAGCCCTCTCCCGACCTGGTAGGGCTAGCTACCAGGTTAAGCATGGTTTGATGTTACCCTAGACCTACCTTCCTTCAGCCTGAGGTAGATTTAGGCTATAACATAGTGGCAAACATACTGGGGAACGTAGTTTTGTGTTCCTCAGCAAAATGTAATCAAGTTCAGATTTGATTTTTGATGGTGGACAATGATCAGACATCAGAAGGCTGAAATCATTCACCTGGCGACTCCAAATCAGTTTCAAGATCAAATCCAAGGACACCACTGGAGGATGAACCTGACTTGTAGAAACATGAAAGGACAATATGGAAAGATCAAGTATTCAAGTTGGAATTTCATCCAAGACATTTTGTTCTTTGTTATAAATTATTTCTTCTCTTTTCCCAAGAATTTCAAGAAGGCTTTGCAAAGTATATTGTATTTGAGAAAAGATCCTTGGCCTGCATTTGATACTTTCCCTTTGAAGATTATGAATACCAAAGATTTGCATGCCTTTGAGCTTGACCAAGACCCTTTTGCTGAAGTTTGTGATGACCATCTTCAAACTGATGAGCCTAAAGAGACCAAGACTGGTTCTACACCTTCTGTACATACTCCTATAGCTTATGAAATTCCAGATCGATACAAGCCTCTGATTTTACCTCCTATATTACATGCTTTCCCTAACAATCATGACCTATATCTACCAATATTTGATGGACAATATCACTACCGAGAGACATGTATTGAATTTTGAGTGTCTTCTCGACCTTTTTAAAGTTGATGAAGAAGATGTCAGTATTAGGCTTTTTGCTCTTTCTTTGCAAGGAAAAGTCAAGAGTTGGTTCAAAACCCTGCCTGATGCAAGCATCTTAGATTTCTTACAGTTCATCAAAGTTTTCTTCGATAGGTGGGTGGTCAGACAGAACCCTTTCTTGATTATAGAAGAGTATAACCAACTGAAAAGACAGTCAGGGGAGACGGTGCAACAATTTTCTTCCAAGTTTAACCAAATCTATTTTTCGATGCCGGTTAATATAAGACCTCCTCCTGGATCCGCTCTCTTGCACTACCCGAAAGCCTTTGATCCAAAAATGGAGTTTCAACTTAGAGAAAGGAACCTTGCAAAACTCGAAGATATGCGGAACACTGTAGTAGATGTAGAGGCTAATTTGTTGATCAAAAGGGCAAATTTGAAGGAAGAAGAGAGGAAGAACACAGATCCAGAGGAATTGACATCTTTAGAGGTAAAGCTTGACATTTTGGTGAGTGCAGTGGAAGAATTGATGCCGAAAATCATCACAAGGAAACAGTATGATGTTCAAGACCATGGCTCGCTGATTGAAGAAGAACAAGTTGCTGATCCAAAACATTTTGTTTCTTATCCCAGTTTTCACAGACCTGATAATGATTGTTTTATAGATCACCTTGGAGAAGAGAGATCTGTTGATATGACATGTATGCTTGATGATGTGTTTTATACTGATGAATTCCCTAAGTTTGATCAGTATGATGATGATTATGTCCTCCAAACAGAAGCTAATCTTGCAGAAAAATCAAAAGCTGGTTTGTGGAAGGAGGAAGTTCATATTCAACAGCTCGAGTATAGTGATTAGTTGATGCATATCAGCTATGGAAGTGAGGAGGAAAATGCATCAAATATTGAAGTAAGTGAAGGATCTTTGCCTTTTTGTTTTTCTTTGTTTCAGTTCATCAGAGACAACTTTCATGCAATTAGAAATCAACCGTCGATAAGTCTTGATCTGGACCATCTTGAGGGCGATGAAATCATCGTTCAAGACTTCTCATATCCAGATTTGCATCCGCCGAATGCCATTGAATGTCAGATTACAGATGAAGACTTGGAAGCTGAAACATATGATCAAATGATGCAAAATAATTCCATACCATTCTGTTTTGAATCATTTCATTTTTTGAAGGGAAATTTCCATAGTATATCTTCAAATGAGCAGCTTGTAGAAAATCATGTAATCTCATCGAAAATAATAGAAAATGGGTTGCAACAATATTTTCAAGATTTTCATGATCCAATAGCTAATGTTTTGGATGATGTTTGCAGTCAAAGTCCTTCTCCATTAGCTAACTGTGAGCTTGAAACAAGTATTGATACCAACTTGATTTGGCAGTCAGTTTCTTTATCATTTTCAGCAAGAGTCTCATCACAAAGCTTGGATGAAAGTTTGCATTCATGGTACGAGGAGAAGAAAAGTAATCCATTGGATGAGCTAAGTCCTAGTGTGCATGAATTTCAAGGTCCTTATGCAGTGTTTTTGGAGTCAAATAGAGAATCCATATTATTCAACGGATCTGTTTACAAGTTTTCATGGAAGTTTTCTTTCAGTAGTTCTCTCTTGTTGTTCGTAAGCAAGCACTTGTGGAGAATGCAAATAGCAGCCAAAATGCTTACTTGGTTGCATTGGTTATTTCACTTCAGTTGATCAGGTGATGAATGGTACAGTTATATTAGGCTTTATTGAATAAGCTCCATTTTGAGCATATTTTCCAATTTGTTAGTTATGTTTTAGTATTGTGTTAGTTTCATTTCAGTTATGAGTCTTGAGCCTTGACTTTCGATGTTTTTGTTGCCAAGATATTGATTCCACATTGCCCAATGGATAAGGCACTAGTTTGCTCTCCCAAAGATCTGCAGTTCTTGGCACCTCGAAGGAGCTACCATCCCCATTGGAGCCAATGTTAGTGTTAGTATTTGAAACCTTCCACTAGTGATCAAATATGCTCTTACAAAGTGGTCTTAGGTGGTCAAAGTCAAATTTTGTCATTTGAGTGAGTCTTCAAGTAAAATTTGGTCACTAGGTATTAGGTCTAGGGTTTGTTTTCACACTTTCCAAAGTCTTCCAAGTACTGGTCCATGTCACCATTCATCTTAGTGTATCATCATTCAAAGAGTTTTCCTAATCATTTCAGGTTCCAATGGGTCATTTTACACCTTGTTCGTGTTTCAGTTGTGCTTGGGTAAGACTCATTTCCCTCTCCTAGGGTTTTAAAGGTAGTTTCTCTTGGATGGTCAAATAATCAACAAAACTTGTATCATAATGTTCATATACCTTCCCCTACCCTTAATTTACCTTCTTAAGTACTTCCCATCACTGATATCCTTCAAATTCATCATTTTCCCACAAACCCTAGTTTCTTGCTACTATTTGACAATTTTCTAGGCTAGGCTTGTGTTTTTCCCTTTTGGACCCCTTCCCCTCACTCACTATTTGAAATTCCACTTTCCTCTATTTCCTAACATCCCTACCTACTTCACAAAATTTTCTCAAGAATTTAAAAGCCCTTTATCCCCTTCATGTCACTTCATTTAGACAAATCCCCGATTCCACACATCGGGATAGGTTTTATTCAAATGTTATTTTTGAGCAAGGAAAAATGAATTTGGAAAAAGTGAGAGAGGTTTTTTTCCAAAATAGGCCAAGGAAGAAAAAACTCCTTCACTTTTTACATACGTGTCACTTTTTTAGAGAAACACCAAAAATACAAGTTGCCTCGGGAGAGTTAATGCACCTCTACAGTGACCTTGGCAAAATCAAGATTTCTCCTAGCTTGGTTGGCCAAATGATTTGCTTGATGAGTGAAATGATAACTAGACACAAAGATATTTCCAATGAGCTATCATGATCTAAATTTTGAGTTGAGAAAGATCTTCAAAAGTTGACTGCAACAACACTCTGTATTTAGGCAGCCTCATTTTTCACATTTTGACCAGTCGTGTGAGATTTGACTTTTGATAGGGCAAATGACCTCTAAATTGGAAAATTCAAGATGTTCTGGAAATTTGACTCGATAAAATTCCCAACAAGATATCCTAAATCCAATTTGGACACTGGGAAGACCTCCAAAACTTGATCTAAAAGCGGCGCTATGCATAGAATCAGTGGTGCTGCGCAAAGAAATTTTCAACACAGGATTTTCCAACAGGTGCGTAGCGCCACTGGCTCTACACTTTTGATGGGGGCCTCAATTTGCAAAAAAAGTTTACATTTTTGGAATCAACATGAAAATTTATGCATGCTCAAAAATGGCTAAGAAATTTTGACAAGTTATGGACCTCCAGAAGGGCCAAAAACACCCAAAAAGTGCCCTCTCTGCCACTTTTTTGCCACGCGGGAAGCAGTCTTGGTAGATTTCATTTTTGGAGGGGCCAATGGACTCCAAATAAAAAAATTCAAGTTGTCCCGAAAATTAGACTCACCAATCTTTCCAATGAGCTATTCTGCACCTAATTTGGACTTCATTAAGCCTTCTAAAACTGGTCTAGAAAAAGAGTTATGCATAGGATCAGTGGCGCTGCACATAGTAGAAATTTTACCAGTTTTGCCTGTTTGTTCAGAATTTCACCCAGTTTAGCTGTCAATTGACTTTTTCTTCTCCCATTGGTAAATTAATGATGTAATATGATGTGATATGACGTACTATAATGTAAATATGATGAAAAATCACTTGAGGGGGTAGATACATGAGTTAGAATTTCTTGGAGGATGAATGAATCAATTTCCATAATTTTAGAGGCAAGCTGTTCCACTACCTATTTTGTAGTTTCTAGTTTAGATGTTGTTGAAACAGCTCCTTGACTCATGGATTCGACCCTTGATGGCTAGTATAGGTGTTTTGATGCCTATATCTTGTACTTTCTTAGTCATTTGTCAAGGTTGGACTCTTGTGGATGCTTTGAGCTTCATTGTAAATCACTTTTGTGGTTTGGCAAGGAAATGAACCAATGTTTTGCAGAATTTTGTGGGATTCTTGTGGTAATGTGTCTTGGCATTATGTCTTCCTTCGTTATTTAGTTTCCCTTATGTGTATATGTGCCAACATCTATTTCTTTCTTCATAACTAAATGAATCAAGATAAATAGGTGGAATCCATTGATATTCAGTGCTCTACCTTGAGGATACATTTAGTTTTTAATGTTTTATGCTGTTTGAGGAGGACTCATGAACTTTGCATGCCCTCCCCAACTCCTCACTGGTCTTAGACTTACCATCACATTCAATTCAAAGTTCCAAAACACCTACCTACCTTGCCCCACAGAACATCCTGCAAATCTGAGTTGATTTCCTGGACCCAAAGCTGCCTTCTTCATTTGATCCAGCAACCAACTATCAAAATCAATCAAAATCCTCTGACCTAATATACCTAGCCTAAAATCAGCGTTTCATTTCAGTCATCTCAAGCCCTAGTTTCCATATTTTAATTGAAATTGACAAGGAGAGAGCCCTCTCCCGACTTGGCAGGGCTAGCTACCAGGTTAAGCGTGGTTTGATGTTACCCTAGACCTACCTTCCTTTAGCCTAAGGTCAATCTAGGCGCTAACACCTAGTATAGAAAATACATTGAGGATCTTGAGGGAAGAGATCAAAAGTTCCAAAGTAAATAATGATAGGTTGGTTGAGGCTCAGAAAAGACTTGCAATGTCTCAGGAGAAGCATGTAGAGGTTAATGTAGCAATTCTTCAGAGTTTTTCAAAGTTACAGAGACAGGGAGAGCTGATGATCAATCTAGAGTGGGAAGAGAAAAATCAGGGAGCCTATGGTAGCATATCTTAGTCTGGATACAAGTTGGATAGAGGGGACATAGTTAGAGGTGGAAGATCATTAGATACACATGACAAAATGAATGATATGTATGGGAATAATTCTATCTCCTCATCCAGGAGACATCATTACAGTCATCATCCTTACAGAAGGAGGGAGTATTTTCCGAAGGAGTTGAAGAAGTTGAAGCCTCTTATATTTGATGGAGAGATGAATAAGCCAAAAGATGCAGAGGCATGGTTCCTTGGAATGAAGAAGTTCTTTATATTTCATAGCTACTCAGAGAACATGAAAGCTAAGATAGCCACTTTCAGTATTAAATGAAAGGCGAATATCTGGTGGGAGGATGTGAAGAATTCCAAAGGTATTCAGGAAGAAGACTTGACTTAGGATGAGTTCGAGAAGCTCTTCAAGAAGAAGTTCTTATCGAAGAGGTATTATGATGATAGAGTTAAAGAGTTTATGAGCTACATATGGGTTCTCTGACATATGATGGGTACACTAGCATATTCTTGGAGTTGTTTAGGTATGTGCCATATCTTAGGGATGAGAAGGCTAAGATTTAGAGTTTCATCAGTGGATTGCCAACATCATATAGAGACCAGATTCTGTTTGATGAGCCTAGATCATTAGAGGAATCCATCCATAAATTGAAGCATTGTTATGAGCGGTCAAAGCGAAAAGTTGAGCCTAAGTGTGACTTGAAAGGAAATGAGAAATTCATAGGAAAATGGTCATTAAAGCATGGAAGACCTTAAGATGCAAGTGAGAAAGAAAATGTTGCTCCTTACAAGAAGCTCAATGCAGTTGAGAAAGGACATGTGTTGTAGCCTGGAGAGCAGTAGAGCAGCAAAATAGAGCTGATAGTAGATCACCATTGCAATGTTGGATATGTGTCAAAGATCATCATAAGAATGATTGTCCATTGTATTAGGGAGGTAGGCTCATATCTATAGTTCTCAGGAGGAGCAGATAGTTGGGGATGTTGGTCATAACATTCCTCATATTTATGTAGTTATGGACAATATGCAGGAAAATCACCAAGCATTTATCATTGAGATGGATGGTAAGCATTGTGATCAATTTATTTCTATTTTGATTGATCCTGGATTTAATTATAGTTATGGTAATCTTGACCCGGTAGATAAGATCACCAGTAATCTATCATTGAGATGGACGGTAATATTTGTGATCAAATGATTTATATTTTGATTGATCTTAGATCTAATTATAGTTATGTTAATCCTGACCTAGTGGATAAGACTTGTGGCTTGAGAAAAAAAAGTGCTTGTAGAGTCTTGGTTGGTGCAGTTGGCTACTAGTATGAAGAAGAGATTTCAACATTAGGTAAGAGCTTGTGGATTCGATTTGAATGCCATATGCCTATAGTAGCACATTTGAATATACTACCATTGGGATTGTATAGTATGCTTTTCGGTATGGATTGGTTGTATATTCATAGGACCAAGGTAGATTGTTATGACAAGGCTATTGAGTGCCTATATGATAATGGAGAGAAGATAATATTGTAGGGGAAGAAGAAGCCTACATCATTGAAGATGGTCACAGCTATGTAGGCTAAGCACAGTTGTAGGAAAGAGTGTGTGATGTTTACAATTCATATTTCCAGTGATAATGGTAATGTTGTTGAGGATGCTTAAATATTCAAGTGGTACCCTGTATTGTAGAAGTTTTAGGATGTGTTTCCAGCAGAGATTCCAGAGTTTCCTCTGCACAGGGAAGTAGACTTTTCTATTGAGTTGGTACCAGGGGAAACCAACATCAAAGGCACCTTATAGGATGAGAACTCCAAAGTTAGTGGAGTTGAAGTTGAAGTTGAAGGACATGCTTCATAAGGGATACATTAGACCAAGTGTATCGCCTTGGGGTGCACCAATATTGCTCGTGAAGAAGAAGGATGGTACTCTTAGATTGTGCATTGACTATAGGCAGTTTAACAAGGTGACGACTAAGAACAAGTGCTTATTGTTGAGGATTGATGATTTTTTTGATCAGTTTAAGGGAGAATCAGTGTTCTCAAAGATTGATCTGTGGCCATGATATCATCTAGTATGCATCAAAGAATAGGACATCTACAAGATTGTCTTCAGGTTTAGGTATGGGGATTATGAGTTTTTTGTGGTTCCATTCAGTTTGACTAATGCTCCAACTACTTTTATGTGTTTGATAAACAGTATGTTGCATCCTTATATAGACAAGTTTGTTATTGTATTCATTGATGACATCTTGATATATTTTAAGAATGAGGAAGAGCATGCTAAGCATTTAGTAGCAATGATGAGGTTGCTAAGAGAGCATTAGTTGTATGCTAAGCTTAGCAAGTGAATTTTTTTTAAAACAAAAGTACACTACTTGGGACATGTTGTTTCCAAGAATGGCATAGTAGTAGATTTGGAGAATATAATGGCTATCATGGAGTGGGAAACTCCTAGAAATGTGGAGGAAGTAATCATTCATGGACTTAACATGTTACTATAGGAGGTTTGTTAGGAACTTATGACACATTGCACATCATATTACATCATTCCAGAGGAAAGGTAAGAAGTTTGAATAGATAGAAGAGTGTGCAACCAATTTTGAGCAGTTGAAGGAGTTGTTGACAAATGCTCTAGTGTGATTTGGACAAAGAGTTTGTAGTGTGTAGATATGCTTGTAAGAGAGGGCTTGGCGGAATCCTTATGTAGGAGGGACAAGTGATATGTTATGAGTCCGAGAAACTGAATGAGGATGAGCAGAACTATGTGACTCATGATCTTGAATTGGTAGCTATTATTCATGCCTTGAAGATGTGGAGACATTATCTTCTTGGCACGAGGTTTGTGATGATAAGTGATCATAGTGGATTGAGATATTTGTTCGACTAGACAAATTTGAACGCCAGGCAAGCCAGATGGTTGGCTACTCTTAGTGAGTTTTACTTTGAGATAAGGTACATTAAGGGAAAGGAGAATAGGGTTGCGAATGCTCTTAGCAGAAAAAATGAATTTGAACCATGTTGCATCAATGAGATCATATGGGATAGATTTATAAGATCACGTCTTACAGGAAGGACAATAGGATGACATGTACATGGAGCTTATGCTCAATTACAAGAGGTTACATGTGATTAGGATGTGGATTATCATATTATAGTAGATGGCTTGGTGAGATTTAGGGACAAGATCTATGTGTTAGATGACATAAAACTCAAGAAGCTTATCTTGTGGGAGTTTCATGTAAAACCATAATTAGGTCACCGAGGATATCAGAAGACATTGATAACAATTAAGAAGTTCTACTACTAGCTGAATCTGATGAAGGAAGTGGTAGAGTTTGTGGCGAGATGTTTGGATTGTCAGCAAGTCAAAGAAAAGTGTAAGAATCTAGGTGGTTTGCTTCATCCTATTCTGATTCTAGAGTGGAAATGGGAGGTCATTTATATGGATTTCATTACAGGTCTTCCGAGGACATCGAGGCAACATGATTCTATCATGGTTGTGGTAGACAGGTTGAGCAAGGTAGCTCACTTCATTCCAGTGAAGACTACTTATTCAACTAGTGAGTTAGCATAGGTCTTCATTAAGGAGATCGTGAGATTGTATGGTGTTTCGAAGAAGATTTTGTCAGACACAGATGCCAAGTTCACTTCCAAGTTTTGGAAGGATTTATTTGCAGGATTGGTAATAGATTTGGCCTTCAACACAACTTGGCATCCACAGATAGATGGACAGACATAGAGGATCAACAAGATATTGGAGGATATGTTGAGGATGTATGTCATGCATCAACAGAGGAAATGAGAGGAATACCTTCCATTGGTTGAGTTTGGATAAAACAACAGTTACCAAGAATCATTGAGGATGAGTCTATTTGAGGCACTATATGGGTGGAGTTATAACACTCCCATCAGTTGGAGTGATCCAATGAATAGGGTACTTATTGGATCAGACATGTTGGCAGACATGGAATAGGAAATGCAGGTTATAAAGAAGAATTTAAAGGTAGCACAGGACATGCAGAAAAGTTATGCGGACCAGCTTAGTGCATTTAAGGAGTTTCAGGTTTGGGAGCAAGTGTATTTGCACATCAAACCCAAGAAGAGTTCCTTGAGGATTAGATCATGTGCCAAGTTGGCACCATGGTATTACATACCTTTTGAGATCTTTGAGAGGATTGGACTAGTGGCCTACAGACTTGCACTGCTTAAAAGATATGTAAAGGATGTTGATCATGTTGTTGATTGGTCTGTATTGTAGGTGGAGCAAGAAGGAGAATTCCAGTCAGAACCCCAATGAATATTGTAGAGGAAAAATCTCATGATTTGGAATAGAGCACTCAAGTAGGCTAAAGTGTAGTGGAAGCACTTTGGGCCCAATGAAGCTACATGGGAGATGACTGATCAAATGCGGGGTATGTATCCTTCATTGTTTTCGAAGGAAAATGAGCCTTGGTATTTGTACATAATTATGTATGGTTTCTATTGTAAATACCACAATGAGATACGTTATAAAGATCCAATAAGCGGTATGGTTGTTATATTTTCATGTTGTTATGATGGTTTTTCTTTTGAGTAGGATGTTAATGTAAATACTGCAACGAGCTGGGTTATAAAGCTCCATAGGTAGTATGTTTTTTCTCTTTAGTGGTTTTCCTGGGTCTAGGAGTGGTTTAACACCGAGGATGATATTCCCCTAAGGGGGAGGGGTTTGTAACAGTCCCAGAATAAAATTTCATGAAATAAAAATTAATAAAGGTAAAATAAGACCACAAGAAAGGGACACTTATACCAAGCTAAATGTTGGGCAAAATATCCTAGTGGGCGTCACTTGTTTTGTTTTATGGATAAGGGAAATTGGCAAAGGAAATGGCTAAGGCTAGAAAGGAAAAAAGGTATTTTTGGCACATTATTTATGAAAATAATGGAAATTAGGACAAAAGGAAGGTGAAAAGTCACAGGTTGCATGTGAGGAGGAAAATGAAGGAAAACAATGGAAAATTGAAGAAATTAGAGGCCTCATCAATAAAAAGACCATAGAGCATCAGTTGGTAGCATTTTTTCAGTTTAGTTTTAGAATTTGTCTCAAGGAGGAGAAGAGCACCAAGAGGAGAAACAAAGTAAGCAAGTAAGGAAAGGAAGGGAAAAGTAAAGGAAGGCAAGGATCAAAAAATTTCAGCAGAAATACTTGCAGGTAACAGATTGCATGTGTGATTTCGTAGCTGGTTTTGACATGCATGGTATGTGCATGTTGGTATATGGTTCTTTTCTTGTCATTGGCATGGATTTTGTCGGGATTCGACAATGGATTTTAGCCTAGCCTTGCCATTTCTAGATAAGCATGGTGTGATGGGATTGTTCTCAATTTGAGCTTTGGATTTCCTTATGGTTTTGGAATCCGGGGTGAGATGGTCTCAAGAAAATTCCCAAAGGCCTAGGAATCCCTTGACTAGTAATGGTGGGATACACGTTAAAGTCTGAGGGTGGAGACATGAAAATTCCTCAAGTATGGTGAAGACATTCTGAGGCATCCAAGCTCGGTTCGTTTTTGTGATCTCGACACCAATTTATGTGTGATCATAGTATGGAGAGGGTGTAGGTGGTTTAACCTCTGGATTCCCTTGCTTGTCTTTGGATTGGTTTATCCCATGAGATTCCTCATCCATGCTTGGAATATGGTACGGGGGTGATTGGATGAAAGAAAGATATGGTTTAGCCAATCTATGGTCGGGTGGAATGTGGGAGTCCTGAACCTAGTTGGTAATTGCCTACGTTTAATAAAAGCTAAGTTTCTCTCGCTTTTGGTAAGCAAATGTATTGATTATTATGTGGCTTTAATGTTTGTTATCTTATGGTTATTTATCTAGTTGTATGTTGGTTATAATCATGGTTATATGACAATTCTCAGTCATGGCTCTATTCATGATTTTACTTGTAACTGAATAAATAATGAATGCAATACTGATTGATGATATGACATCTAATGTGAGAAGGTAAAGACCCTTTTTGTTAAACCTCAGTTAAGTTTTTAGTCCCTTATATTCAAAATTGCATTCATGACCTGTAGGTTGCACATATACCAAGTGTTTGACAAAATGTTAGTCTCGGTTGGGGATGTTCACGTCAAGTCTTGGTTCCAGTTTTGGTTTTTAAACATTGTCTTCATGTCTTTTATGTGTTCTGGAAGTTTCATGGATTTCTGGGTAGAGGCTTAGCCCCAACCCTGGAAAGTAGCATTAGTTCTCATATTCGTTAGCACAATGCTAGTAGAAAAAGCCCATAGCCGCACTAATGTAGGCCTATAGGAGTGACTGGGAACCCATAATTGCATGGAGGCCTTGGCAAGGGAGAAATTGGGCTCAAGGTCAGGGAAAAATTGAGTTGTCTCAAGGATTGGACACTGAGGGGTTAGGTTACTCTTGGAGGACCTATTGCACCTGAGGGAAGTCAGTAAGGTCTTCAATTGTCGAATTCATTTCTGTAAGGTCACAGAGGAGGTTGAGTCATATCATAGTGACCCTCATCTCATGTTTACCTTGGGAAATCCGATGAAAGTGGGTAAATGTGGGAGGAGGCGTTACAAAACTATAGATTTGCAATCAGCTAAGAGAGAAACTCCAAAGGTAGAAGAAGATCGAGTCCATGGAGTTGGAAATAGTAATAGTGGTGAGCTTATCTCATGATGGTCCAAAGTTGCACGGCTTTGATGAGAGGTATCGCCTAAGGAAGGGTTATAAATCGTTCTGCAACTAGACGCAAGCATGGGAGTAGAGGTAAGATACATGTCTCATGCGGAATGAGAGTTGAAACACGAACAACAGAGGCTGCAATAGGTAAGGGAAAATTATAGTTATTTGTTTCCATCTAAGTTTAGAAAGATCAAATCCCATACTTGTCTCCTTTCTCTTTAATGAACAACAGATTCTTGATTCTTGATCATACACTTCTGATGTTGCTCCACGGTGTGATCTATTATAGAGTCACATCTTAGTTTATTCCAGACAGGGTGTTCAAGTTGTTCAGAGTCTGAATATGCGACCATGATAGGGATATCATTATTATTGTTTCCCTGAGCCAATAATTCCCCAAATTATTGGTGCCCAATGCTCGTATGTTCAAGAAAATTCTCCGCCATTAGTTATTTGTCTCTACTCGATGCCTGTCTTATTCCTGGAAGCATAATTATTTGTTAGGGCTTAGATTATAATGTATATGTAAACTAGGAATTTACATAGCATATTTTGTCATAGAAAAATATGGAACTGAATTAGGATTTTATTATTATTATTATTTTCTTTTTCTTCTAGTGGATGCCTGTCTCATTCCTGGAAGCATAATTATTTTTTAGGGCTTAGATCATAATGTATATGTAAACTGGGTATTTACATAGCACATTTTGTCATAGAAAAAATGATTCTAGAAGGAGTCCTACAGTAAAGAAGAAGGCATGTGAATTACGTATGAAGTGATTGATAGCAATGGGCATAGTGCAAGTCAGTTATTGTTGCAATATTGCAGTGGGTACAATGCAAGCTTAAGGCCATGAAGATTGTGTCCTGTCATTGTTGTCGCAGTTTGCAGTGAGCATACTGAGTTTTTATTGTGTCGGTTAAGAGCTCTCCTCGGCCTTACTTTACTGTGTTGGTTAAGAGCTAGAACCAACTGGCTGAAGTGAAATGAAACAACACCAATACCCTGGTTTACCGTGTTGGTTAAGAGCTAGAACAGACTGGCTAAAGTGAAATGAAATAACAACAATAAATCTGCTCTGGGTCATTACTCAGCCAAAAGAAATGGTTGACAACAGTGATAGCGCACTAGCAAGTCTAGGTAGGAATAATGAACAATGGTGAGCCATGTGTAAATATTAAGAGGTTTAGAAGATAAATTTTTTACCTATGCTAGCATTAATCAATTGCGCGAAAACATTCCAAATGAATTGAAAACTATCCTAAGCTTTCCCAAATCTTGCCTCGATATGAGGCCAAACAAGATCTTTAAATTCCCGAGTGGTTGGAATAGAGGTGGAAATTTTCTTATTGGTTGTAAAAAGATACTATATAGAATATAACTTTAAAAAATTTAGGCTAATTACTTCAGCTTGGTTTTTGTGCAAATTAATCAAAATGAACAAAATCGATTACAATAGGCCCTGCAACCCCAAAGCGTCAAGGACTAATAAAGTAGTTGATTAGGTTTTCTATGCATTGAGTTTCAAAATTATCATTCATATAGTACTTATTTTTTAAAAACATTATTTTATCATACTAATGCCCAAGTTTATTATAGGGGAGATATTTTCTTATAATACAATATATATTATATATTTATTTTAATTATGGATCTATTAAGTGTTAATGGATCAAATTTCATAATGTGCAAAAATATTTTAGAGTACAAAGCTTGGAAGAAACCCTGTGTAAGCCCTCTTGTGTTTTCTTACCACACTATTATTTATGTATGTGTTTCATCTTTGGCCTAACAATTTTTTCAAGTCCTTTGATCACTCTCGATGGTAAGTACTAAAATGCAAGTCAGACACTTGCACCACCCAAACCACATCACTATTACCATCACTTGCTCACCTTCTACACAATAAAACATCCCCCTTGACATGGCCCCCTTTGATTGCAAGGACGAGTGGTTCCTGAGGTCTAGAGGTTAGGAAGTTCTTTGCCTTCAGTTTACCATTGCACACCCTATAAGGTGAAATCAATGTAGCCTAATATGTTGACAAAGAGACAATTTCCTTCCACATTCCCCAACTCTTCATATCTAGGTTCCTTTGCACCTCTCAGTTTATTATTTCACGGTGATAGTGAATCTCCCCTCCTCTTAGTATGAAAAAATTGAATTCTACCATTGAAGTTATATAATTTAATATTTTATTATGTATCACATGCAACTGAATCTTCCCGTCTCTCGGTATGGATGAATAAGATTTGGTGACTCTCAACGACTCTATCTATATACTATGTCGCTTTTGCAGGTTTCCCAATGGGTAAGAACCTTTGCCCATTCATTAGTCCTCTACTCCACTGCTAGTGCGGCAGACCATCAGATTTTTGTGAATTACACCGCCCATCTGCCTTGCCAGGGGCATGTTGCATATCCTCCGCAAGGGGGACTTCCAGCTCCTTCATCCAAACATTAGTTATCTCAATAATTAATGTTATGTGTATTCTTTTATCATTTTAATTAGTTTTTTAAATAAAAGTTATTAAATTTGTTTATTAATTATCAAAAAATTATTAAATTGAATGCAACAAATTTATTTATATATTTAAACATTATTATATGTATGGAAATCTCAAAATTATAATTTTGTATTCGTTACAACCTATAATGTGTGTGTGAGAAGAGTTTAAATTCAGGGAAGTTATTGAAATTGAAAGAAGGCTTAACAATCTCAACAGAGATGACGGCTGGAAGATCAGTAGATGTTGGATCCCCGCCCTTTCATTTTAGTGTTTCTTCCCCTCCCCTCGCCTCCGGTCTTCCTTTCCCTCCTTGGTCTTTAGGCCCTTCTTCTTCTTTTTGATTCTTGGTCGCTCTTCCCTTTTGATCTTTATGTTTTCTTAGTTGATATTATTAAGTATAATCTTAGCTAATATATTTATTTTATTGATAAAAAAAAAAAAAATAAATAAAATAAATAAAAATAAATAAAATAGATTTTTGCTTTCAAGTAGATTACTTTTTTGATTAAGTATTTTATTTTTAAACAATATATTTGTATTTAACTATATATATATATATATATATATAGCTAACAAATAAATTAACTTTTTTAAATGTATGGTATATATCCTAGCCTTTTTCTTATAACCTACTATTATTAATATATAATATATATAAAATTAACTATTTAATTAAATAGATAAATGAATTATTAAAAAACTAACCATTAACTTATTTTCACTTAAATTAAATTGGTAAGAATAAGTATAGTAAGAAGAATATCAATATTAATTAATGCATTAATATTTGACCTGGGCCTTAGGTAAAAAATTAACCGTTTATCTTTTACCGTTGGAGTCTCTGCTCAGGCTATTTAACTTGCTGGACTAGATCTGTGTCTTCAACTTGTCCTGACGATGAACCACACTGGTTGGTTCGAAAGGCGTCGGCAAAGGTCTTTCTTTATGTGATTTACGCCGAAATTCTTCGTATAAATATGATGGATCACAGAAGCCTCAATTCTACAAAAAATTAGTGATAAAGAATTAGTAAGCACATCTTTTTAATAGATACGCAAGAAAACAATTTTATTTATTACATTAAAAAGTTGTTTTGTAATTTAGGGCGGGGAAGATGTTTTTGCAAAGCATTACATAACGATGATATTATGAAGTAATAGATTAAAAATAATATAAAAAATGTAATGTTGATTAAATTAAAAAAAAAAATGGTAATAACAATAATAATAAGTTGGTTGAAGTAATTTGTTGTGGTACAATTTTTTTTTATATAATAAAATTATATATAATTAAAAAAATTTATAATATGAATATCATATTTAAAAATAAATAAAAAATTTAGATAATGATAATTCATATTTATAATCATGATATTTTAGAATTTCATGTTTAAATTTAGTTAAAGATTCATATTTAACTCTGATTTTATTATGCAGTCAAATCACTTGAGGTATAAACCTCCTTTTAGAGAGGAACTGTTTGCACTTTGAGCAATTTGATTCATCTCGATGTATGATAGATATGGAGTTGAGATAGATCTATGTTGGTTTCAGGAATAGCAACAACTTGAATTTTTAGATGATGATTGTTATGTATATGTATATCTTGTAGATGAACATGATCGTTTGAAATTTGGATCGTTATGAATCCAATAATAACAAACTAAAAATGTTTAGTGATGAAGATGTTGAATAGTAGCAAAATGAAATGATTAAGTTATTGAATCCTTCTCAATGTAGTCAAGAAGGATCAATGTCAATATATTTTCTTTAGTTTTCATAATAGTGACACAATTTGTAAAGGATAAAAATTATGTTTATCTATTTGTCTAAGATGAATATGATCATTTTAATTTACTTAGTTTCCCTTGTTTGTTGAGAGCATAAAGAGTATTATCTACAATTACATTTTAAGAATTACATGGCGAATAAGTTGAATAGAAACAAAGTAACAATATTGAATGATGAGATTTTATATTGAAATCGATGCATGTGTACATAAATCAATGTATTGATTTCAATGTACATGTCAATTTCTATTTATATTTAGTATAAATACACATTATTGATTTCATTATACATGTCAATTTATAACAAATAGATTTTAGTATACATGTCTATCTAGATTTATATTTATATTCAATTTATAATGCATTGATTTTAGTGTGTATGTCAGTTTCTAGATGTGTCGTTATTGAAATGATGAAAAATGCACATTGAAATCAATGTCTTGATTTCAATTTATAGGTCTATTTATATTTATAATTCAATGCCAAAAGGTTGATATCAACCTCCATGAATGTTGGATGTAATTCTAAGAACTCACATGCTGTAGGAGATGACACTGTCACAATATTAAATGTAAGGTTACCGCATATGCAACCCATTAGGTTTGGTACAGATTCATATACATGAGAGTAGCAGAGTCCTGATTCAATCTGTGTCACTTATCTTGCATAAATTCTCCCATGCCTTTCATACATAGAGCCTGCATCTCATCTGATTGGACATTCTTAATATGCCACTTGTTGATCCTTGAGTTGCACTCCAAATGGGCTAGTTTCAAAGGCTTAGAGGGGAGGTCGTCACCATATTCTTTTTCATGTAAATTAATCAAATTATTCCAAGCCATAATCCAAGATTCAATTATATTCAGAGGGGAGGAGCTATGATCATTATTTGAAATTATCATGGAATAACCTTCCAAATAAGGGAGCCATTGACATCACATTGTCCTTCTTCCAGATGGCAAGCGTAGTTGGCTTGAGAATCAACATTTTTGTTTTGTCCATGGAGGATATGATAATAGGATTTGTGTGTAAATGATTCAAGGATACAATTGATTCTTTTGAGGAGAAGTAAATATTTGTTTTATCCATGGAGGATATGATAATAGGATTTTTGTGTAAATGATTCAAGGATGCAATTGATTCTTATGAGGAGAAGCGAAGGGATATTATTCTTAGGTAGAGAGCCCAAATGAAGATAATGGATTGTGATAAGAGTATCCCCACGATGACAATGGAAGAGATGTCATGATCTTTGTAGAACTGGAGGCCAAGGTAGAGTCCATACATCTCAATAAGACTGTGCGTTCTTTGACCCAATCCCAAAGAAGAATTAATTTCCAGATTTCCATCAAGATTGAAGAGAATCCCTCCCCCTCCTACCACCCATTTTTATTTTTTTTACTTTTAACTTAATTACTATTATTAATTTCATCCTTATATCATTTATTTTTTTAATTGTCATCCCTTTCTCTTTTTATATTATTCTTTATCTTTTTGACATCCTTTTATTATAGGAACCTCCAAAGGTTTAATTTTGTTCATTCTTGAAACTTAATAGATCAAGGGATAACAAGGATCTTCGCTAGTTTACATCAAATTGCAGGTTGTTATAATATTATTTCAATGTTGAAAAATTAATAATTATTTTATTTTCTTTTATTTTTCCTAAACCAGCTTAGATCCATCTAACTTTGGATCTATCATGCACCAAGAGGGATCAAATCCCTCAAGGTGAAAACCTTCTTTTTGGAGTCTCGAATTTGAGGAAAGGTTTGTTCTCAACGGATTTGATCCCTCTTGACGCATGATAGATCTAGAGTTAGATGGATCTAGGCTTGTTCCAGTTGAGGGCGACAACGACACATTTTTAGATTATCAATATTATTTATATGCTTGAGATAAATTTCATAATTTGAAATTTACATTATGTTTTCATTGTTTGACATGACTATATCGTTCTCTTCTTTAATTTTGTTTTTATTGCTTGCCTTGAATGGTTTGTATGTCCACGCTTGGATGCTTTGAGTGGTTTGTGTGTTTATGTGTTTGGATTTGGATGATAATGTTTGCGAATGTTAAAATTGTTGTGTAATATTTCTATATTTGTACGTAATTGTGTCTTAGTAATTAGTTGGTGATGAAGGAGGGAGACAATTTTAGCGATAGTTTGCAACATGATTGATATTACACATATAGTTCATTTAATTTTAGGTATCACAACTTTTGACAATTAATAATTCTTAATAGTGTCCCTCCAGGTATTACTAAATATTTTTTGAAGAGTACTTTTAATAATTTATTGCGTCAATATTACTCTTGAAATCATTTGTTTCATTGCTAATGTTTGAAATAATTTATTTCCCTTCAAAATATTTTGATGATTTCTTTTATCTATAGTTTGTTTTGCAAATGTCAATAAATAGTATCATTTTGATTTTTATAATGAGTGGTCAAATTTACAAAATCTTTAAATTATTTGCCAGTTTTTCCATTTTTTTCATATTGATTATAAGAAAATGATAGTTGAGATTATAAACCATTCAATTCTTTAACTCAAACTATTTTAGTAAACATCATACATCTCTCTTGCTCTCCAATATTAATAGGTTGAATTACTATAACACAAAAATCAATGCAAATTGTAAGTCATTTTTTGTGCTTACACTAAAATAAATGCACATTGTTAATCCAATCACTTTAAGTTAATGTACCGTCATACATTGAGTTACATCAAATCAGAAATCATCATCGACACTGAAACTAATGCATATAATGCACACAATTAAATAAGATTAGAAAACATCTACACTGAAATCAATGAATCTAATGCAAGCAATCAAATAAGGTTAGAAATCAACATCTACACTAAAATCAATGCATCTAGTGCAAGAAATTAAATAAGATTACAAGTCAACATCTACATTAAAATTAATGCATCTAGTGCAAGCAATCAAATATGATTAGAAATCAACATCTACACTAAAATCAATGCATCTAGTTCAAGCAATCAAATATTAGAAATCACCATCTACACTGAAATCAATGCATCTAGTGCAAGCTATAAATAGGATTAGAAATCACAATCAGCACTAAAATCAATGCATCTAGTGTAAGTAATCAAATAGAATTAGAAATCACCATCTACATCAAAATCAACACATATAGTGCAAGCAATAAAATAGAATTATAAATCAACATCTACACTGAAATCAATGCATCCAGTGGAAGAAATCATATAGGATTAGAAATCAACATCTACATTGAAATCAATTCATCTAGTGCAAGCAATAAAATATCATTAGAAATCAACACCTACACTGAAATTAATGCATTTTGTGCAAGCAATCAAATAGGATTATAAATCACCATCTACCATGAATTCAATGCATTTAGTGCAAGAAATATTCTTCCCTCTCTCCCCCCCCTCCATCTATATCTATGTCTCCCGCCATCTCTCCTTCTTTGTCTCTCTATCTCACCCCGAAACATACACACTCTCTCTCCATCTCTTCCTTTTCACTCCCCCTCTCTCTCTCGCTCCACTTTTCTCTCTATATGTCATTTTTCTTACCTCCTGTAGAGTCTGAAGATTGTCCTACCATGACATCCTTTTTGCCTAAAGATCCTCTCTTTTCATATATATTTACCACTTAAATAAATCCATATATACCAGGTTTTGATGAAGGAATGCATTAGTATGTTTTCTTGTTCATATTCAACTGTATACCCTTTTGTTTTAATTAAAGTTACAATTGGCTACCAAATCAGTCTGTTTCCGCAACTAGTTTAGGGTTCCGTAGCTGTCTTCATTGTTCGTGAGGTTCCAGAGCTCCAAGTCAGCAGCGAAAGGTGCGAATGGATAGAAGATGACTCCCTCATGGATACTTTCCTATCCACTCGAAATTGTTTGCCAAAAGAAGCATAGGAGATCGTGGTCAAACCCCAAGTCAACTGCCGGATTAATGCAGAATAAAACCCGAGATCAGTTAAAACCTTATTGTTTTTCTTTCAGAATAGCAAAACCACAATTTAACGATATAAGTTTAGATAGGATTAAGAGATATTAGGCTTAAAATATTCATACAGTTATGCCAAGAAACCTGCTATAAAACTAATGGCCGCATTGTTATTTGGGTGCGCGCCGAATAATATGTTTATCAACAGTTTGTGAATTTCGTGTGAATGAAATTGGTTTTTGTGTGCAAGCGTTGTATTGGTTTGAAGCTCTGAACTACTATGTGGAGGGTCCCTACAAACAGTGGCAGGTTTTAATCAAATACAATCTGATTTCTTTTAAATTCTTCAATTGCTCTGTTTTGTGTGATAATGTTGTATAATGATCTCAAAATTGTTATCTGCATAAGAACTTTAATTTGCTTTATACCTAGCTTAGGATGTTACCTAATTTTCTTTATACCTGGTACTGCACAATTATTTCCTTTACTTCTTATCCAACATAATTGAAGTGTGTTCAATTCATAGATGTTGCTTGGATTACTTTGTTTGAGTAGAAATTGAACAAGCGAGAAGACCTCTCCTAAGACAATTGAGTTCAACAGTATTCCTTCATAGCTGATAGGATAGGTTTCTTTTTGTACTTAGATAATTAGGAGCTGCAACAAAGAGATTTAAGATAAAAAATCCCAACAATCTAACATACATAAAATCACCCTCACATCATCTACAAACTAATTAGATAGGGATCAATCCCTAGGAAACTTAATCAACATCCCTAAGAATTACAACACTAATACAATCGACAAACACCGCCCCCATCTTGAGTTTAGATCCTAAAAAATACATAATGACCTAATGAATAACTTCTAAGCACATATTGTGCACCCGTACTTCATCAGTCTATGCACCTCGGTTGACAATTTATGATTGTCAATTCAAGGACATTGAATTGACCAAACATTTTGGCGTTGTTGCCAGGGAAGTATAATTAGAAGTAAAAAAAAAAAACATCATTAATTTAAAACATGACATGCGTAGGGATAGAGACTCTAGGGGTAGATTTGTAGGACGAGGAATAGTTTTAATTCCCACAAATCCACTCACTCCACCACGATTTCGAGATTCCACACCACCTACTCAAACCCGAATTCCATTTAGAGGTCGACAAATAATTCCTGAAGTCTCAAGATTAGAAATTCAATCCAAAACTTCACCTACTTCATCTACTGAAGTTGTAATTGAAGAAAATCCTACATCCCCAACCACAAGAGTAATCTTTTTGTCCCCCACTGGTGAAAAAATTGTGGGAGAAGAATTAGAAATTCCTACTGAAGAGGAGGAATTGAAAACTTATTATGAACAACCATTGATAGAGGAACCAAAAAAATTAGAAGAAGACTATATTAGCTCCAAAGAATCTATCATGGTTGAAGAAGAAGGAGAAGTACACAATGTCCATGGTGATGAAGATAGAATTGGAGGTTGAGGAAGAGGAAGAGGTAGAAGTAGAGGAGGGGGTAGAGGGAAAGGAAATCAAGATCCTTCGGGATTTCCTATTCTTGATGAAGATACAACCCTCACAATGAAAAATATATCACCCTTGATTATTCCTAATTTCTATGATAAAAGAAACAAAGATTCGAAGACACTTCTCTTCGAATTTGAAGTATTATGCAGATCATATGACTATCTGCATGATTCTCAAAAGTTGAAATTGTTCCCCGCCACATTAAAAGAATCAGCATTAAAATGGTTCATGAGTCTAGGAGTGCATTCCATAACAACATGGGCATAGATGAAAGAGGCTTTCTTAGGAAAGTATAGAGATTATTATATGCCTAGTAACCTTAAAGATGAAGTCTTCAAAATGACACAAAATAAGATGAGAATCTTGAAGACTTGGTAGAAAGGTTTGTTTATAATGTTAAAAGAGAAAAATGGATAATTTGGATGAAGAGACCTTAAAAGACCTTTTACTTAGAGCCATTAAAGATGAGTGGATCGATCTCCTTAACCTAACTGGAAAAGGAGATATTTCCCACCTATCGTTTGTAGATATTTGTGATTTATGTGTACATATCTCAAGGGACAAGGCAAGAGTTGGAAAGAGTCTCAGGGACCCTCTCTTATCAAGAATGAACAAGTCTGCAATTGGGACAATTAGTAGGGAAGAAATAGGAAAGCTGCTTGACACCTTTAAAACAGATATTTTAGGGAGCTTAAGTGAACAAATAGACACCCTTAAAATACAAAATAAGCAAAATTATGAAAATGCTACATTTCGGAAGAAATATCCTCTGAGAGAGTGTCCCTTAGACTCAAAATCCATAGAAACCCGTGTCATATGTGCATATAATCATGATACAAACAAATGTCCATCCTTACTAGGTCTTAAGGCTGTATTCAATGAGGAAGGAATCTCAGAACCAGTAGACTCTTTCTACTTTATAGCCAAAAGACCAAGGAAAAACCCCCAACCAAATCAATCACAAGGATTTAGACCACAAAAATTTTCCCAGTCTTCACAAAGTAATTGGAATTCAGCCTGGCAGCCTTGGGCTCTGCCACAAACACAACCTTGGAAACAAGGATGGAAAAATCCTTTTGGAGCCTATGATCAATATCAGCAATACTCTCCATCCTACCTTCGACCACAATTTTTAACCTCGTCCAATCAAATTCCTCAAGCTAATCAATTGCCACAAGTCCCAGTACAGAATCAAAACCTGTAGCTTTCCCTACCATTTCCACAAAAATCAAATCAATTACCCGCTCAACCACTTCCAAATCGTAATAATAAGATACCACAACAACCAATATACAACATGGAAGGTTAGAATCCTCAAACTTATGTGATAACCCCTCTAGACCTAAACAATATCCAATTAAGGTCTGGAAGAGTATTACCAAAAAAAACTCCTGTTGTCATTCAAAAAAAAAATCTAATCTTCAAAAACATAAGAATCAATCAGAAAAAGGGGAGACTTCTCTCCTTCAAAAAGAAACTGAACAAACAGAAGAAATTCCAATAAATGCTCCTATCATAGAACAACCTTCAATATCAGTTAATCCACCTTTCCCAGAAAGGCTGAAAATCGATGAAGGAGTAGAGAAACAAATTATCTTGCCAGATTACAATATGATGGATGAATTGAAAAATGTTTGTATTAAGATTCCTTTATTGCAAGCCATAAAATAAATACCATTTTTTCCAAAAACAATTAAGGAATTAAGTACACAATGATCAGGGAGAAGAAGCAAAGATATAAAAAGAATTCAGTTAGTCAGAAAAATTGCAGACATTATGATGGGGAAGACAACAATTCAAAAATATTTAGATCCAAGAAGCCCCATTGTAAAAATTCACATAAATGGAAATGAAATACCAAACACACTGATTGACCTAGGAGCAACCATAAACATAATGAGCAAACAAGTTATGGAAACACTTAGGCTTCCTAACCTTCAATACAAACCAACCTTGTTGCAATTAGCAGATAGATCTATTATTAAACTAGATGGTGTGTTAGAAGATGTTTGTGTATCTTTAGATTCTTGGAAATATCTTGTTGATTTCATGGTCTTAACACCCAAGAACAGTCTAGGAGGACATCCATTAATTATAGGAAGTCCTTGGTTGGCTGCGATAGACGCTTTTATCGGCTGTAGGTTAGGTGATATGTTTATCTCAGATGGAAATTCTACAAATAAATTTACATTATACCCCCTACAAGAACAACAATAGATACAAAATCTAAAGAATGGATAGAAGATGGAGAAGATATACAACCTATTTTTGTCACTGAACAAGTAAAAGAGGAAGACAAAATTTTGAATTTACTAGAAAATAATGAATCTTCCTCACATTATGAGTGTAGTCGAAATGAATATCTCTCCTCTAAACAAGTATCATTGTTGTCCATGGAATAATTTTGGAATTCCTTGATAGAAATATTTCGAGGAAAAACCTTAAATGTCAATGAAAATTTGGAAGACATGCAAAAGAAACAATTGATAGAAATTTTACAAAAACATTATTCTGACTTTGCATGGGAATACACTGACATGAGAGGGGTTGATCCTAAAACTTGCATACATCATATATACATTGAATAAAATGAAAGACCAATTAGACAACCTCAGTGAAGAATAAACCCAAATCTAAATGAAATTTTTAAGGAAGAATTGCAAAAATGATTAAATGTAAATTTCATCTATCCAATATTTGGTAGCCAGTGGGTTTCACCCCTAGTAATCGCCCCTAAAAAGAATGGAAAATGGAGAGTATGCATCGATTACTAGGAGTTGAATAAATCAACATTAAAAGACCACTTTCATTACCTTTCATAGACCAGGTTTTAGATACTTTAGCAGGGAAAAAATATTTCTCCTTCTTGGATGGGTTCAGTGGATACAACCAGATTCAGGTGGCCCCTAAAGATCAGGATAAAACCACATTCACTTGTTCATGGGGAACTTATGCTTACTAGGTACTTCCCTTTGGGTTATGTAATGCTCCAACAACATTCCAAAGGGAAATCCTTGGCATTTTCTCTGACCTTATCCATGATTATGTGCAAGTGTATATGGATGATTTCACAGCCTATGGGGATTCTTTCAATGAAGCACTAGAAAACCCGGAGAAAGTCTTAATAAGATGTCAAGAAACAAACCTCTCATTAAGTCATGAAAAATGTTTTATGATATTTAATGAGGGAATTGTTCTAGGTCACCATATTTCCAGAGATGGAATTAAGGTAGACTCATCTAAGGTGGAATTCATTTCCAAGTTATCAGTGCCAAGTTGTCAAAAGGATGTTAGAAGTTTTCTCGGTTTTTACCAGATATTATACAAGATTTATAGAAAACTTCACAAAAATTGCATCCCCACTCTTTAAATTACTCACCAAATACTGTGAATTCAGTTGGGATTTTGAATGTCAAGTTGCCTTTGAAACATTGAAGAAGAGAATTTCTGAAGCAACCATCTTAAAAGGACCTAATTGGAAATTGCCGTTCCATATCTCAACAGATGCTTCAGATTTAGCTTTAGGAGTTGTTTTAGGACAAAAATACCTCACTCCTTATGCCATTTATTATACTAGTAAAAATTTAACCCCTGCAGAGTTAAATTATACTGTAACTTAAAAGGAGTTCTTAACTGTAATTCATGCCATTAATAAATTTAAACATTATATAACTGGCTATGAAACCTTTGTCCACACAGACCATTATGCCATTAGATACCTAATGAATAAACCAGTGACTAATGGAAGAATAAATAGACGGCTCCTACTTTTACAAGAATTCAACATAACCATTCTAGATAGGTCAGGAAAACAAAACGCAATTGTTGATTTTCTATCTAGAATACAAAATGAAAACAATGATCGACGTGTAGAAGATAAATTTCTTGATGAATATCTCTTTGCAGTATCTACTAAATCACCTTGGTATGTAGATATTTCTAACTATTTGGCCACATGAAAAACACCATTTCATTTATCTCCTAGAGAAAAAAGAAGAATAGTCCACAATAGCACATCCTACTCATGTATAAATGAGGAATTATATAAGATAGGATGAGACCTCATCATTAGGAGATGTGTTTGGGAGGATGAAATACCAGAGATACTAAAGGCTTGTCACGATGAGCCATGTGGAGGACATTTTTCTGACAAGAGAACTGCTTACAAAATCCTACTTTTAGGATATTATTGGCCTTCTATTTTTAGGGACACCAAGGAATATGTTAAGAGATGATAATTGTCAGAGAATGGGCAAACCAAATCTTTCAAATGAGACGCCACTACAACCACAACTACTTATTGAACCATTTGAAAAATGGGCACTGGATTTTGTTGGACCAATCAACCCACCTTCAAAGCAAAATAAGTATATTTTGGTATGTACTGATTATGTCACTAAATGGGTAGAAGCTAAAGCACTTCCTTTTGCTACCGAAAATACTTTAGTTTCATTTATTTTTGAGGATATTTTTACTCATTTTGGTGTTCCAAGACAAATTGTAACATATCAAGGGACACAATTCACATCTAGACTAGTGCAGAAGCTTGTGGACCAATACAAGATAAAACATCGGAAGTCAGCTCCATACCTTCCACAATCCAATGGACAAGTTGAGTACGCAAATAAGGTGATCAAGGCTATTCTTACAAAGACTATACATATACACAGGAAAGACTGGGTGGAAAAGCTTCCAGAAGCCTTATGGGCCTATAGGACTACATGGAGGAATACTAGAAGACATACTTCCTATGAACTTGTTTATGGGAAGCAAGTATTACTTCCAGTAGAATTCTAGATCCAGACCTATAAGACAATGATCCAGTTAGATCTTGACTTGACAGAAGCCCAGAATTAAAGGATGACACAATTAAATGAGCTTGATGAAATCAAACAAGAGGCCTTCCAAAGGACCAGCTTAGTGAAACAACGGAGGTCAAGATGGCATGTTAAGTACATTAAAAAAAGGAAGTTTCATTCGGGAGATTGGACATTGCTCTTTGTTTTAAAATTCAAAAGTTTCCAAGGAAAATTCCAAACCCATTGGCTTGGACATCATGAGTTTGAGAATGTCTTTGACAATGGTGCAGTTAGAATCAAGACTATTGACAAAGAAAGAACTCCTCCATTAGTAAATGGACATCAACTCAAGCTTTATCAAAAACCATTAACAAGAGAGGAATTTGTTAAGATATTTCAGGATAATTCAGAACTAAAGATGGTTAAGAATAACTCCTCTTCTTTTCCACCTTAGAAATTTCCATTCAGTTTGTTTTTCAAATAATATATATATATATATATATGAAAAAGAAATTGTATAAACATGAAAACCAACATGTTGTTGGCATGTTTATATGGGAAATTTAAAGTGAAAACCAACTTGTTGGCACTTCAAATTTTCCTTTCAAATTAAAAAAAAAACAATAAAGTTCATCTACTAGAGCTTTCTTTCTCTTAAGCTACAGAAACAACAACTTTCGGCAGCTTGGATAACTTTCCACAGGTAAACAAATTTCAGCAGCCTAAAAATTTTGAAGTCTACAAGAATACTTGGTGAACTGGATCAAAGGATAGTTAACAACAAGGCACCTGTAGGAGATTAAAGGACAACAAATGAGGTTAGCAACTAAAAATTAAGAGGTATGTGCTACTTTAATTTAACAATAGGGAAGGTTATATAGCGTGTATGAGTAAGAAAATATAGTACTAAAGTGCAGTCATCATAACCTAAGGGTAATGGCCACCTAACGAAATATTATATGCCACAACTCTAGAAGTCATATCACGACCTTGTGCCAAATCTACCAAATTAAATACCAAATCATAAGTTTGAATGCACCTAACGGTTGAATTCATTTCCATAATCCTTTTGATAATCCATCCGTTCTTCCCTATTCTTACACTCTGTTTTTTCACAGTCATTCCATCTTTTTGCCAGCTAGTAAACCCTATCAGTCCCATTTTCCTGTCAAGGTAGCCAATCTTCAAGGCAAATCATCCTTTAGCATGGAGGTAATTGTTCGAACTAATCTAGCAGGGAACCAATTCCTAGAGGGGTACCCACAAACTAGGGAGCTGCCGCAAAGAAGACAATGGCTGCAGTTCATTGAGAAATATAATGGCTTCCATAAAGAGGTAACCAAGGCATTTGCGCACTCATTCGTTGGAATGGAGGCTGAAATTGGGGAAATAAAACTCACAGTAACAAAGTCTATGATTGCTGAGGCCACCGAGTTGCCAAGACATGGAGAAAAATGGTTTAAAAACAGAGAGATTGATAGCGAGGATTGGAAGGTATTCCTCAAGACTGAACATGGACACCATGGTCTACAAAAAACGTATTCCAAGTTCTGCTCTTAAAAAAAATGGAGAAACTTATTACTTGTGCTTCAAAAGTTTATCACTTGTGAGGGTAGGTTTGGGCAGATGTATTTTTATCATGTTAGAATGATGATGCACTTTCTCGAGGATCATCAGATGAACCTACCCTATTTCCTCTTGAATAGCCTCAGGAAAATGGCTACAAATGTTCAGAAGAAAATTCAATGCATAGAAAACACCATGTATCATCATGGTTTGGTAAAAATATTGGTCGAATTTCATCTCCAAAGCATAGGGGATGATTGGAAGAATTTCCTAATAAGAAATCATTTTGAGGAAAAATCCCTAGAAAAACCAAGTAGCAGCAGGGCCCTCAGAGGGAGAAGGAGAAATATAGAAATGATAAAGGAATAGGCACCTCAAACTCAGACAAAGGTAACAGAAGAAGAGCTTCCTATTGTAAAAATTTTGTAGAGAATGAAGAGGGGAAACCCTAGAAGAAAGAAAACTAGCCTAGGTAAAGAAGAATTCTCACAAACTAAAACCTCTCCTCTAGAAGAAAAATCAGAGAATAAGAGGAGGAAAGTGAAAACACAAACCTCAGGGTTGAGAAGGAGCATGAGGTTGATCACGATTCCACAAAGAATCTCAAAGACTACAAACTACATTAACCTTGAGGAAAACGAGCCAAATGGAAAGGAGCCAACTAAAGAAAAGCAAATAGAGAACACTCCAACATAGATTGAGCCAATAGAGAACACTCCAACAGAGATTGAGCCAATAGAGGATGAGTCAATTGAAAGCCCTAGGAATTCTCCAAAAGGGTCACTAAGATCATCACCACAACCTTACAGCTCACCTCTAGCTAGCTCGATACATAGTCCAGGAATTGACCCCGCATAGTAGGAAATCTATGACAACATAGAGTCACTGGAAAGGAAGGTGACAACAACAAAGGAAACAATACAGAGCCCTAGAGAAGGAAGCAACTAGGTGAATGACCAATCAGCCTCAAACATCTTGAAGCAGGAAATATTTGAACTAGAAACACTGAATCAGTATCTTAAAAATGAAAATCAAGCCCTAAAGACACAGAGTGAGATACAGATTGCCAAGAGTGACAATCTGATTCTACATCTAAGCTTGTGGTATAAGAAAAACAAGAAGCTGAAGAAAGAGAATAAAATTATGTAGAGAGAGATAATCAGTTTAAAGTACAAAATTCTAATGAGGAAGCCTAGAATGCCAATCTCTGCCAAAAAGAAGAAAACAATGAAGCAGGGATATGACAAACAAGAGGTACAAGCAAAAGAAAAGGAAGAAACGTATGAGGACATACAACATCTCTAGTCTAGGGGAATGTAGAGTCTGAAGATTGTCCTACCATGACATCCTTTTTGCCTAAAGATCCTCTCTTTTCATATATATTTACCACTTAAATAAAGCCATATCTACCAGGTTTTGATGAAGGAATGCATTCATATGTTTTCTTGTTCATATTCAACTGTATACCCCTATTGTTTTAATTAAAGTTACAATTGGCTACTGAATCAGTCTATTTCCACAGCTAGTCCAGGATTCCATAGTTGTCTTCATTGTTCACGAGGTTCCAAAGCTTAATGGAGATGACTCCCTCATGGATACCCTCCTATCCACTTGAAACTGTTTGCCAAAAGAATCACAGGAGATTGTAGTCAAACTCCAAGTCAACCGCTGGATTAACACATAATAGAACTCGAGATCAGCTAAAACCTTATCGTTTGGCTTTCAGAATAACAAAACAACAGTTTAATGATATAAGTTTAGATAGGATTAAGAGATATTAGGCTTAAAATCTTCATATATTTATGCCAAGGAACATGCTATAAAAATAATGGCCACATTGTTATTTGGGTGCGCGCCGAATGATATGTTTATCAACAGTTTGTGAATTTCGTCTGAATGAAATCAATTTTTGTGTGAAAGAATTGTATTGATTTGAAGCTCTAAACTGCTATGTTTAGGGCCCCTACAAACAGTGGTAGGTTTTAATAAAATATAATCTGATTTCTTTTAAATTATTCAATTGCTCTGTTTTGTGTGATAATGTTGTATAATGATCTCGAATTGTTATCTGCATAAGAAATTTAATTTGCTTTATACCTAGCTTAGACTGTTATCTAATTTGCTTTATACCTGGTACTGCATAGTTATTTCTTTTGCTTATTATCCAACATAATTGAAGTTTGTTCAATTCATAGATGTTGCTTGGATTACTTTGTTTGAGTAGAAATTGAACAAGCGAGAAGACCTCTCCTAAGACAATTGAGTTCAACAATATTCCTTCATAGCTGATAGAGTATGTTTCTTTTTGTACTTAGAGAATTAGGAGTTGCAACAAAGATATTTAAGATAAAAAATCCCAATAATCTAACATACGTAAAATCACCCTCACATCATCTACAAACTAATTGGATAGAGATCAATCCCAAGGAAATCAACATCCCTAAGAATTACAACACTAATATATTTGAAAAACACCGCCCCCATCTTGAGTTTAGATCCTAACAAATACATAATGACCTAATGAATAACTTCTAAGCACATATTGTGCACCCGTACTTCATCAGTCTACGCACCCCGGTTGAAAATTTATGATTTCCAATTCAAGGACATTGAATTGACCAAACACCACCCTCTCTCCTCCTCTCTCTCAAGTTGTCTCTCTCGCTTACTCTCGCAACTCTCTCTCTCTCTCTCTTTTCCCTCCAACCCTATCACTATCTCCCTCCTTCTCTCCTCCTCTCTCTCCCCTTCTCTTCCCCCTACATCTTTGTGTCTCCATCTCTCTCTCTTACCCTTCTCTCCCTCTTTCACTCCTCTCCTTCTCTCTCTTAATTCCTCCTCTCCCATGTCCTTCAGTTTATCTCCTTCAATGAAAGCAATAAAATAGGATTAGAAAGCAACATCTACACTGAAATCAATGCATCTAGTGCAATAATTCTTCTTCTCTCTCCCCCCTCCATCTATATCTATATCTACCTCCATCTCTCCTTTGTCTCTCTATCTCACCCCCCCCTTCCCCCCGTCCAGAAACACATGTTTTCTCCCTCCATATCTATCTATATCTCCCTCTCTCTATCTATCTCTTCTTCCCTCTCTTCACCTTCCATCTATATATCTATCTCTCTTTGTCTCCCTATATCACCCCCAAAACATACACACTCTTTCTCCATATTTATATATCTCTCATTCCATATTCCTCTCCCTCCCTCTTCCTCTCCCTCTCTCTCTTTCTTCCCCTTTATCTCCCTCTCTGCCCCCTTCTATCTCTCTTCCCTCTCGCTCTCCTCTCTCCCTGTCTCTCCATCTTTCTTATCAATCCCTCTCTCTCACTCCACCTTTTTGTCTTTGTGTCTTTCTTCTTACCTCCCTATTTCTATTCCTTCATCTATCCTCTCTCTCACATCCAAGCTCTCTTCCTTCCTCTCTCTTCCTTTCTCTCTTGCCTCCCTCTATCTCTCCCCCTTATCTCTCTGTCTTTGTCTCACTCTCTCTCCGCACTCCACCGCTGTCACTATCTCTCCTTCTCTCTCCCTTTTCTCTCTATCTCTGTCTTTATCTCTCTATTTCTCCCTCTCCTTTTGTCTCTCAAGTCCTCTCTCATCCTTCCTCTCTCTCCCTTTCTCTCCCTTCCTCTTACTCCCTCTATCTCTCTCCACCTCTATTCACTCTATCTTTGTTCTTCCCTCCCATATTATATCTAGAGTTAATATATATCGTGATATATTAATATATATTATAATATAAAAAATTTAATATTTATTAATCTTAATTACTATATTTTAATTATTAATATTATATTAGATTAATGATATTTTTTACATGGCATGATAACACAATTCTCAAATATTTATGCTTTAGAGATTTAATTATTAATATTATTTTATTTCTTTATTTTATCCTTAGTTATACCAAATATTTGGTCTATCCACTATTATCACTTATGAAGATAATTATTAATAATAAGGCTAACTCCAGTAATTCTAAGAATTATAAAAATTAGTAAGGTAATTCTAATAATTATTAGAATTATTCTCTAAAGATAAGCTGAATTACTAGGATAAGGCAAAGTGTCCTGGGACAATTAGCCTAGAAGGATAATTGTTATAGGTAATATCTTGGATAAGCTCGAGGGATAATTTAGATTTAATTATCCAGATAGGTTTCCCTTCCATTCATAATTACCTCGAGCTTATCCAAGTTATAATTATAGATCCAACATCTATAATTATAGATCCAACATCTACTCGAGGTGCAAGTCATTATAATTACATTTAATGTGAGTACTTGATTATACCTGGAAGTGAAATGTGAGTACTTGATTATACCTGGAAGTGCTTTGATACACATATTTTAAAGTTAATATATATCATAATTTCAAATGGAATTATTGAGAAAGGAGGGTGAAAGGTTTATAATGTGCTCGTTTTCTTAATTTTTTCATGATCTTTTATGGTTGAACAACAAATGAAGTTTGTTTCATGTGCGTATAGTTGCTTGTTTCATGTTTATATATTTTCTGGTTTCCTATAGCGAATGCTAATAATAATGATCAAGTGTGGGGTTAATAGATTTGTAATTGTTTATTTATATAATTATTTAAAAAAATTATGAGTTGACATTAAATTTTTATTTATAAAATTATTTAAATTTTTTTATGAGCTGATCTTAAATATTATTTTGATCACGGACAAACAACATTACACATCATACTGGGTTGTAGAATGCGTCTCTCGGTGTAATTACAACTCTATAATAAATAGATTGTAATATTGTAGTATTTATTTATTTATTTATATCTCATCTTGAGGAATCAATTATTGGGTTGGTTTCATAATCATGTGACATGGGGTCAATTCTTACCACTATAATGTAATATCCTCCTACTTATATTACTTATTTAACTTACAATTTTTTTCTTTTAGGAGTTTTGTCAACACTTTGTGTTAGTTTTGTAGTTCAGACAAGTGTTTTAGTGTCTATTTGGTGTCTATGAGGCTAAGGAACACAATCGGACAATTATCTCTAAGACCCACAAAACATTTCCAAGGAAAATGTCTTAATTAGATTAATTAGCCAACTTTTATTTATTTTCCTAAGTCTAACTTAGGAAAAATGGTTAATTAAATCAAATTAATTGAGACAAAATAAATTTGCTCTAGACTTATAGAAAATTCATGAGATGGGGTCAAGATGATATTAGCCATTGATTGGAGTTAGATCATGGTCATTGATTCATCAATGAGAGATTATAAAGAGCAAGTCGGTGGGGCTTTGGAGATCACTCAGAAACAACAAATTGCGGTGATAGCAAGGGCACGGTGGACACTAGTAAGGAGAGAATTTTCAGAGAAATTCTCCTCAATGGTTCTAGCATTCCAAGAGAACGAAGGAGGTTGAATTACTCTACAAGAGGGAGGTTAATTCAACTAGTTTGTGTAGGTAGTTTATCCAATGTGAGTTTCCAGAGACTTATTTCAATTGCTAGTTGCTAGAACTACCACCTGGAGGCAATGTGAGTTGGTAAATTGAGTTGTTGGAGGCAGATTCATTCATGAGATTGATGTCCTAGAGATGGTGTGAATTGTCGGGAAGGAGAATTCAAATTTATAGTTAGTTGGTACATATTGTAAGAGGAAGTGTGAATTACTTAGGAGAGGTTGAATTGATTGTAGAAGGGAAAGTGTGTTTCCAATTCAATTTTCTAGTGAGAGGAAAGCAGTTGTTGTAATTATCAATTTGTTGAAGATTTATTAATAATATAAACCCTTATCTACAGAACTAGTTTCCTTGCATTGAGGTTTTTCCAGGGACTATTGTCCAAAAATATCGATGTCTAAATTTTGTGTGTGTGTGCATTATTTTCTTAGATCCTGTTATTATTGGTGAGAATTGCAATAATGATTTTATTGGTCATTTGTTGTGATTATTTTCTTAAGACAAATAATATATAATAGATAGAAGAATAGTTTCCATTTGTTGCAATTAAGGAAATTTAACATGGTATCAAAGCAGATCTAAACCGCATGGGTCTGCAAGAGTAAATTAGTATAGGGCATATGAAGAGAAAGCGAGGATTTGTAAAACCTAGTTCGAACCTCTCCATATTTAGTTGGTTTATTTTATCTAGTTTTCAAAGAAATTATAGAGATGGCCTTAATTGGTTTAAGAGATTAGGACACTTAGATGGAGCCTCTAATTTTGGCATCTAAAACTCGAGAATTCTCTTGTTGGATGAGGAGAATGGTCTTAGGGAGTATGCGACCATTGTGATTATCGTACCTACAGATCCAAATCAACTCATAATGTACAAGGAGGATGCTAAATCCAGGAGGATTATCCTTGATAGAGTCAAGGACCATATAGTTCCACATATTGCTAATCTTGATACTACAAAGAAGTTTTGGGGCATAGTTATGAACCTATACCAAAATGTTACCACAAACAGGAAGTTTATTCTTTTAAAAAATATGAGAAAGATGAAGATGAAAAAAGGGTAAAGTGCTATAAGTTACCTCAATAGAGTCATATTAACAAGAGATGGGTTAACAATTGTCATTGATAAAACAGATGATGATGAGCTCGTGAGGAACACATTAAACATATTCTCAAAGTAGGGGGATGTATTTGTCCAAGTGATCAATGGAAGAGACCAGTTACCAGGTTTGGATCACCTATGGAGTAATTTCACTCAGGAGGATCTTAGGTTGAGCCTCATTAATTGTAGCAGTAGTGAAAAAATATGAAGCATGAAGATGATGAAAACGTGGCTCTATTAAGAAAGGGAAAGGATAACAATGGATCGAATAAAGGGTCTAATGAAGAGAAGAAGAAAAAGGACTTGAGTAAAATTAAGTGTTTTGGTTGCGGTCAGTAAGGTCACTATGTCAACCAATGTCCAAATCGGAAGAAGGAGAAAAGAAGAAAAGGAAGTAGCAAACAAAAACTTCAACGGACATTGGGATTTGTTTGAAGATTAGAGGATGATTTTTATCTCATAGCTTGCCTCTATAGCTCAAAATCTATAGATGTATGGTATATTGACAATGAAACATTAACACGTACGATGGGAGTTAGAGAATTCTTTTCTAATTATCAAGAAGAGGAGACGGGATTCCAGATTTAGATGGGGAACAAGTCCAAATGTACTCTAGTTGGGAAAGGGACTATCAAAATTTAGAGGTAGTGTGGTAAGAACATTAGTGTTACAGATGTGTTGCATGTGCCAGGTTTAGGAATGAACTTGATTTCAATTTCTACACTTGAAAATGTTATGATGTCTATTTTGTTGGGAAAAAGGTGTACATCAAACACTAGTGTTGGAAAAAGGTGAAACAAATTGAAGAATAAACAAGTTGTATAAGTTGTAGTTCGACACTCCAAAGGCACTAGTTAGAAACAATAATAGCAAGGATGCGGGAGAACTATGGAATAGGAGGACGAGACACATACACCATGGAGCACTTAGGTTTCTCAAAGATACCATAACAAGAGTTCAAAATTAAGCACAAAATAAGGTGATGTGTGCAAAGGGTGCATTCTTGGGAAATTCACAAAAGAAACATTCCCAAGGAGTCATAGTAAAGCTAAGGCTGTGCTCGAGTTAATACATTATGATATATGTGGCCATTATCTACAAAATATCTCAGGGGTTATCAATAATTTGTAAACTTCATTGGTTACTTCTCCAAGCAAACCTAGATATATTTCTTGAAGACAAAGGATGAAATATTCAATCACTTCCAAGTGTTTAAGGCTCTTATGGAGAACATGATAGGTAGAAAGATCAAGGTTCTTCATACATATAATGGAGATGAGTACACAAATAAGGTATTCACAAGATTATGTGTGAAGGAGGAAATGAGGAGAGAATTGACAACTCCATATAACCGATAGCAGAACGAGGTCACAGAGTAGAACATATTGATAGTTGGAGTGAAAGGGCAATATTATATGACTAGGACATGCCTAGATTTATCTAGGAAAATGCATGTAGTACAACAATGTATATTCAAAATAAAGTTCTTGACAAGGTGTTGGGGAAGATGACACTCAAGGAGGATTTTATGGGAAAGAAGCCAAAGGTTGGATACTTCAAAATATTTGGCAGTATAACTTATTATCACGTGTGTTAGCGTTTGAGATTTCACCTAGGCTGAGATAGACAAACCTCAAAGCTACATCAAACCATTTCACCTCGTAGCTAGCCCTACAAGGTATGAGAAGGCTCTCTCGGGTCAAAACTCGATGGATTTTTGTCAATAGGATGAGTTGACCAATTAGGAACAAGGATTTTAGGCTAGTAAATTGATATGGGGGATTGATTTGAAGTTTTTGGGTTTTTTGGTGGCAATTGGAGGGAGTGCAATTCAGGGTGCGGGGATTAAGCTCAGTTTTTGCAGGTGATTCCTTGGGGCAAGGTAGGAATCTATGCTGATGCCTTTAGTTGAAAGAGATGATCAAGGAGGAAAGGAGAAAAGCTAAAGAGGGCAAACAATGAATTTGAATCCTCTCTAGACGATGGAAAACATAAAATTTAAACAAAATTGAAAGCTGAGCATGGCATGCATGAATTCAAACTTTATCACTTCTTTTGTTTAAATAGCAGCAAGAGATTAAGGAATGGAACACATAAACACACTTACAATAACAGTAGGAAGCACACCATCAACATAATAATCCACAAGAATCCACAATGAAGTTTGCAAAACCCTGGCTTTCCTTTTCCTCAAATTGCAGAAAAATACAAGTCAATAATACAATAGCACTTCTCCCTCTAGAGTCCAACCCACAAAATGAGAAGGAGAGGGCATAATATAGAAGTTCAAACCTCTTTCCCCACCTCTAGGGGTCGAGCTCAGCCTCCTAGGAGCTGTTACAACAAATTCTAAATCAATCACTAGATAATAGGCCAGCTCAACAACTTGCCTCTAAAAGTTA
>APFE030919029.1:1654-59778 GCA_000404065.3 Pinus taeda | reverse complement strand
CACAGGCCAAACCTAGAAAATTGCCAAGTTGTAGCTAGAAACTAGGGTTTGTGCAAAAATGAGGAATTTGGCGGATCTAAGGGATGGGAAGTGTTTGATAAGGTAAATGAAGGATAGGGGAAGGTGTATGAACATCAGGAAACAAGTTTTTCCGATGATTTGACCATCCGAGAGAAAATGGCTTCAAAACCCTAGGAGAGGGAAATGACCTTGCCTGGGCACAACTGAAGCATGAATAAGACGTGAAATGACTCATTAGACACTGACATGATAATGAAAACCCTATGAATGATGATAGACTCAGCTAAATGATGACATAGACCGCCATTTGGACAAACCCTAGACCTAATGCCTAGTGACCAAATTTTGCTTGGAGACTCACTGAAATGACAAAATTTGACCTTGACACTTCAAAATCACTTTGTAAGAGCATGTTTGATCACTGGAGGAAGGCTGTAAAGACTGACACTAACAACGTGATAGATGAAAAATGCACTAAGTTGGATCAAACTACAGAGAAGGGATATTTCATTAGGTACATTGAAATGTCCAAGACTTACAAGATCTATATTCCTAGTTGCAGGGAGATCATTGTGATATGGGATGTGAAATTCTAGGAGTAGAAATCCTTCAAAATATCTCGCTAGTTTCTAATAGATGATCAGAGTAGGCCAACAGAAGATCTAAGAGTTGAACAAGGATCTCAGTCTCAAGGCACCAATACAAGTATAGTGACAAGTACAGATGTAGGTACAAGTGCAAATGAGTGTTCACAATAGATGGAGCAATAGGGGCAGGATGAGGAGCTTGAAGCTCCACCCACCACTAGAAGAAGAAGTAATAAGGAGGTTCTACAAACATTAAGACATGTTCAGGAGTTTGTGGGAGAACTTAGAGTGAGGACCAAAGAGCATAGAAGCCAGACCGGTATAAGGCGTTGTTGATAAAGGTCATTGACAAAAGCCTTCCAACTATCAAAAGGCCATGCAACATTAGGTGTGGTAGGATGAAAAGGTGGAGTAGAACTTCATCATGTTGAATGATGTATGGGAAGTCGTGCCTAGACTAGTGGAAAGGGAAGTAGTTGGATCTTGTGGGATCTACAAGATCAAATATGTTGCATATGGTGGTGTGGAAAAGTATAATGATAGGTTTGTGGCCAATGGGTATTCTATTGAAGAGGTCATAGACTACGATGATAGGTTTTCTCCAGTGTCCATATACAATTCTATCAGGGTCATGATATCTCTAGCAGCACAGATGGGATGGAAAATTCACTAGATGGATGTTAAGATAACTTTTCTGAACATGGTGATAAAAGAAGAGGCGTGTATCAAAAAATGTATTTTTAAGGTGAAAACCCAGTTATGCACAAGAGTATAGGTCGACAATAAATAGAAATTGGATACCCTTGGAAGCATATAAATACAAGAAAAGTCAACCTCATTTGATCATGACATCAAGCATCTTCTTCTCTCTCTTATTTTGGATTGGTTTTGTACAGGTCTAAGATTGGTTCATAGAAGTCTGAAAATTGTAGGGTCCAAGCTCACACGTGCGAGAGGAAAAAACTAATATGGAGTTGTAGGTTTGGT
Organism: Pinus taeda; assembly: GCA_000404065.3. NCBI lineage: Eukaryota > Viridiplantae > Streptophyta > Pinopsida > Pinales > Pinaceae > Pinus > Pinus taeda. The sequence continues at coordinate 58,183 of APFE030919029.1, read as the reverse complement.
TCGAAGAAATCTCAGATACAACTGGTTGATTGATAGGGTGCTCCATGCAGATGGAGAGCTAAACCACATTGATGGTCACTAGCTCTATGCGGCTATGACCTAAGATATTTTTTACCATTGAATATATACTTTAACCATTGACCACAAGCTTGAAGGCTTTGATTTTGATAAGATTTGTTTATTGGGCTCATCTCTTGGATATTTCTGTAATCAAGCTTCTGTGATCCATAATGAATTAAGCAAAGTTTTCGGTAGAAATCACATAAGAGAAAGTTTTGGCCAAAAATTTCTCTTATGTGATTTCTACTGAAAGGCTTTGCTTAACTCTTGGATATCGTTTGATTGGTTTTGCTAGATAGTCAAAGGATGGACCTTGACTTTGGATTGGTGAATTGGATCATGGTATTCTCTTTGTTGAAAATTATATTACAATCCAATAAGAAGCATAATTTGAAATGATTTCCCCCTTTGTGGGTCTTTTCCATGGTCTTTGAACAATACTAATGTCCCCTTGTTGTTGCTCTTGATTTGTCTTCTACTGTCATTACATTTACTTTTCCATATATAATTGCTATTGATCATTGGAAGACTGAATTGTTTTCGAAATATTGTTAATTGAAGATAAGAATTGAGTTAAAGTGATTGTAACAACATAGAACAATGGAAAATTAACAAATGTAAGTAAGAAGGTTTTGAAGAAAAATAAATTAGAAGTTAAACCTTGGGGAAAGGGATAATATATATATATATATATATATATAATATATATATATAATATATATATATATATTATATATATATATATATATATATATATATTACGATCCTAACTCTTGGAATCAAGAGACAAATAGGAGAATAAATAGGGAAACCTATATGGGAGATGGAAAATAGTAATTTTAATAAAAAAGTAAGAAAATAATTTCATGAGAACTTGGGTGAGGAGTTGGAAGATGGATTGATGAATAATCAAAATATTGGAATAAATAAAATACTTATTTTTCATGAGGTGACAAGTGTCATTATTGAATCTTTCTATAAAAAGGGAGTGGGCTATGAGAAGGAGACTTTTGGACCTTATTGTTGGATGACTATCCTAATGCCATTTTGTACTTAGAATGACTATTGAGATCTATGGTGAGATTGGTGGAAGTGGAGGTTTTGTTAGTGAGAACCTCTTGAGCTTGAGGGCTATCCTCCACTTGTTAGCATTATTTCGCCTTCCGTACAGCCCCATCGCAACTTGTGTGTTCATGGGGAAGAAGAGTACTCAAGGGAATATTGGGAGGTCAATCAGTGAGTAAGTAAAGTTTGACGGAGAATTAGGAATTCCACACGTGCACTAGGATTGCGTCAAGAGAGCACAAGGAATCAACAGACTTGAGTTTCAAGTTTAATCCCCTCAGCACATGGTATTGATGGAATTTTAGAATTTTTTATATATGCATTACTTTAAGTTGTGATGTGCAATGTAGTAGGCCTTTTCAAAGATCTTAGTATAATATTAATGCCTAGTTATTGATTATAAAGGTTTGTAAGGAATGTTTCAAAATTGCAAAATTTCTAATTTATGTTATATGTACCTTGAATAAATTGTATGTGTATAATATTTTACATTTGTTGTAATCCTTTGTTGTATGAATTTGTTTAAAAAGAGCATCCACTATTTTTTATTATTTTTATAATTCTTATGATCTTGGGATACATGATTTATTGTGTTGATAATATTCCTTATATGTATGGCACCATTAGTGTGTGTGTGTGTATTCAACACTTTAGGAGGTTCTTACACTTGGTATCAGATCCTGTTTCACACAATGAACTGGGGCACACCACTTAATCCCTAATTCCCTAAAAGATTTCCTCATAACCTAGAATCCTATAGAAGAACCATACCCACATCCTTATATGCACTCAGATCAGTGCCTTAGAATGGAAGGATCTAATCTTGAAAATTTTCCTTTATTTGAAGCATAACACATCTACACTCTAAATGTAGGAAAAAAAAAATGTTTAAGAGTATTCAAATTGGGCATGAAGGCATATTTTTTCTCTTGAAACATTATAGGGTGGACCATTAAGTGGAACTATCAGGTCAGATCTTCAATGTTATTGACATTTCTCTTCAAGCATGATGTTTCATCATGAGGCTATAGTAAGATTTTAATGTTTCAATCCCATTTTCTCTTTTTACTGGAGGCCTATTGGCTTTTGGTTGGAAGTGTTACAACACGAATTTGGCATTAGCATTGGCATCATTGTTTTATAGTTCATATGATTTAATATTGAACCATAATTAAACGAATACTCAAGGTAACAAGAGGGTTGGATATACGCTAACAAGCACCACTTCTCAAGGAACTCTTTATTCATTTTTACAATCTCTTATTGATTTTAGTTTTCAAAAATAGTTGCATCCTCTTATTCACACCCTGTAAATGATGATACAATAACACTTTTTTCCTGCTCTTTCCATTGTTTTCTCTTATGGAAGAAACCATTGTGTCTGTCAACATAAAATTCTAGAACACGTGTGGGAGGAATTTTGCGAACACTGGGCATTTGGACTCCTTATATACAAATTCTTAACTCCAGTATATAAGAGTCCCTTAATAATTATGGTGAATTGTGGGGGTATTGTCAACAAATAAGCTTCGTGGGAATTGGAAAGAAGCCTCTTGTAGTCTGTAAAGAGGCTTTCGGCCTATGGGCATTTGAAAACTTGATACCCATTTCATCAATTGTCACCTTCATCTCTTTTATTCCATTTGATTCTAATGAATTCCATTTGGAAATAGAATTATTTAAGCCTATGTTTGACACAATTGAAATTCCAAAATTGTTATCCATCTCTTAATCTGGATCCCTTTGTGGCTCTCTGTCAACTTTCCCTTAGTTTTTAAGCCATACTATAAAAAAAATGATGAATTACATGAAATCCCCCTTTCCTCCTTAGATTTATCTTTGTCTCTCATCTCACAAGACCTCCCCACACATATATACTACATGTGTAATGGGGTATGAAAACCATGTATTTATATTCTTTAATAATATGTATGTAATGACATATATAAATAATGCCCAACAATGCCTTCCTTCCTACCTCTACACTTTTTGCGCCTTAAAGAAAGAATAATTGGAAAAATAAAATATTGACTATAGTTCTTATTGAAATTTTAAAACAATTGAATACATAATATAGTAAATTGTATTCTAATTTCATCATAATGGTATATATATGTTCTAAGTGGTATTGTGTATTAATTGAACATTTTAAAATGAACTATAATACAATGGAAATGAGTATCCATGTTGTATATACATCATAACCTTGATGATATAAGTTTGGCCTAGTAGTGGAATTAACCACTCGCAGTCAGTTATGATCAAGTTAGACATGTAAGGAATGTCAAGAATGCTTTTTTTCTTTGTAATATCTGACCAAGTTTTCTGTTGATATTCAAAATAAAACAAAATTACAGCTAATATTCTTTGAAGCATCATGTTGACCTAGTGAACCATATCCAAAAATTGTTGATATCATAAGCTCAAAAGCTACTGACATTCTTACAAAAATGCAGCTACACTATAGTGAATAGATAATCATGAGGATTGTCCAGATATATAAAAAATGAAATATGTTGGCAGTTAGTTTTGTCCATTACAAAGCTTAACACCACAAGGAGAAAGAAAAAATACTAGTATGATAGAATAGACACAAGCTAAAATATCAAGAGAACATGAGATCAACTCCAAAGAGTAGGAAATCAAAAGTTGAATCGTTCATCTAGAACGATCACTAGATGTTCTGGAGAGGAATTTGCACTAACCATGTTGATTGGGGTAGCATTGATAACCACTTCTCCATTATGAGGTGCAATGGAATTAGTGTTCGAGTCAAAGACTATGTAGCGCTCTATTTTATCAAGGTAAACCACAATGTCATTCATGTCATAATGGATATCCCTCATTATCCTTTTCAATTCCTCCTAACTAGAAAAGAGATTATAAATATCAACATGTTTATCTCGTAGAATCATATGAAGAATATTATCCATTTTCTTATATGTAAATAAAAAGTACAGAAAGTGTAGTCTTTGCCTCCTCCATTTTCTTGGGTCTGGAACCCACTTGGTTTTACCAGTACAAAATGAAGAATCTGAATGATAAATTTTGTCTCCAAATTCTCTTGCTTCCAAGGTACAAATTTCCTTTCAAATCTCCAAAGGGACAGCATCAAAGATGTTGGCCACCGAATCCCAACCAAAAAGATGTTGTTGTGTAGAGGAGGTTGCCCCTTATGAGGCCCACAGGCAACCCCCCCTTGACTTGCTAATCGTCATTGTGGGGCCATATGAAATGAGAACCTGCAAACAAAATTTAGAAAGAAAATTTGGGACAACCCACTAGATAATTTTGGATGAAAGTCTAGATAGGGCCAAGACACAAGTCTCTAGATTACCACATAGAAAGATACTGGTAGTTGTGAATACACTGGTATCAACACAATACTGACATCATCCAAGAACCTACAACAATGTATGTTGAAACCTAAATGGACACAAAACAATTAAGGTGCAAAATAATGACAAAATGGCCCCTTGAGATGTCCAACATGACCCTCGGAAGGTTCAAATGCAAACATCATTAGAACCAAATAGAAAATGAACCATTGTACCAAACTCGACAACTAAGAGTAGGCAGTTAAAAGATATACCATAGGGTTTAAGATATTGTAAATCGGTGAAAGGGAGAACCACGACCAACTCAAATGAAGGCCCAAATGATGAATTGTGCAGAAAACACACCAAAAACATTAGTTTCCTTCACTTAGCACCACGACCCTTCCAATAACAATTTTAGTGTGAAAAATGCAAAGGAAACAAAACTATAACAACCCCGAGTTAAAATTTCATGTAATAAAGTTAATAAAACAAAAATAAAACCAACGTCATGGGACTCTTATTCCAAGCTTAATGTTGGGCAAAACATCCTAGTGGGCATTACTTGTTGTGTATTATGGCTAAGGGAAATTGGCAAAGGAGATGGCGAAGGATTTGAAAAGAAAAGGTATTATTCGCATTTTATTTATGAAAGTAAAGGAAAATAGGAGAAAATGGAGGTGAAAGGTCATAGGTTGCATGTGAGAAGGAAATTGAAGGAAAATTAACGAAAATGAAGAAATTAGAGGCATTAATAATAAAAAGGCTTTTGAGGATCAGTTCATAGCTTTTTGTTAGCCTTTGGTCAATTCAGTTTTGGAATTAGTTTCAGAGGGGAGAAGAACACCAAGAGGATAAGGAAAGCAAAGAAAGTAAGGAAAGCAAAGGAAAGACAAGGAAAGCAAAGGAAGGAAAAGGAAAGTAAAGGAACGATAAGGAAATCAAGGCTGAAGCAAGGAAAGGTCAGATAAAGTAGATTCAATAGGAATAATTGCAGCTAACAGGTTGCATGTGTGATTTCCTAGCTAGTTTTTGTATGCGTGGTATATGCATGTGTGTATTTGGTTCATTTTTTGTCATTGGCATGAGTTTTTCTGGGTTTCGACAATGGTTTTAATTTCCTTGCCATTTCTGGATAGCCATGTGTTGACGTTGCTAGACCCACCAACATGTCAAGGGGATCTCCTCGGTAAGAATTCCCAATTAGACCTCAGACCATTTGGTGTAGGAGTCCCAGCAGTGGGCCATAAGGTAATGTCTTGACCGCAATGTCACACAGAGGCAAGTAGAATAACTATGTTAGCAGCAAGGGTGTGACTGATGTGGTGAGTCAAGGAAGGTGTATGAGAGGTTCCAAAACTTTGAAGGGGGAAGGAGGTGAAGGTGATTTATAGGTTGAAAGGGATCAGTCCCAACTCAGCTAGGAACACACAACACAAAGGACATGCATAGCTTCCGGTGGAGCAGTCCACTCGGATGCGGCAGTCACATCATACAAGGTAAGATAACATGCACAACATTGACGGATTAGTTTGAGATGAGTGCGAAGGTTGTTATGGCAAGGTTCAAGTGAAAGATCTATCTGATGTCTGATAGAGCAATTGACACAGACAGTGACAACATTAACAAAAAATGCAACACATTAACAACAAGATTCATATAATTGCATGTGAATCAATTCATACAAAAGTACACAAGTTAAACAACATATATCATTAAAGCAATCGGATCAGCCAAACAACAATAACAACATATGCATGAAAATGTGTTGGCTCTTATTATATAAAGAAGTGTAAGTCACAATCATACAATACATCCATGTAAACCTGCTAGCCCCAATAGTGGAACACTACAACCACATCTGCTTTCTCCTCCAAAGAGATGTACTAGCTCCGTGCAATGGACAAGCCAAGGCGGGTTATAATACTATTCAAGCCTTCATCAAGATAGTCTTAGTAGAAGCCTAGATACCAAAAGCCTGTACAATGAGTTATGAGGGACTGTTTTTAGCAAAGGGTAGGGTGACCCTTGACATTTCCCTTTGTGACCATTCAACTACCCTCATGACTCTTCACCTACTCTATGACTGTTACATCCACTTTTGACACTTGAATTACACTTGACGTGACTCAACATTACAATGCACATGTACCCATGTGAACAATGGCTTGGACAAGCCAGACTAGATATCATTCAGATTTAGACAAACATAGAAGTCCAATTGCTCAACATCTTCATGCTGATCAACAATGACATATTGATGACAAGATTGGAAGTCTTTGAGAGTGTCCACGTGTTATGCTATGACATTTGTCTGAAACCTGAACCTTGCCTCCATAACATCTAAGTACACTGCTCGAGCTCTTCTGTCCAACTCATCTGTGAGCATGCACATCATTATCTTCAGTGTGGCCGGACCAACAACATACTTGGGCATGATGTCTACACTGATAAGCAAGTTTGGGCTGGTGGCGGTGCGCTCAACTTATGGAAGTATGAGTCAAGCTCCTATCAGACCTGCTTCTTGGTCTTCACTTGGGTGAGAGTCCTAAGTGATGGGATCACATGAGTGTGCACTATAACATCCATGCTTTTGAATACTCATGCATGGGAAGCATGTATGTTAGTGATGAGTTGCGGTGGGTCTTTGTAGTTCCAGATCAAACTCCGAATATGTGTTTACATCTCGACTGCATTGGTCTTCATCATCTTTGGCAAGTGAAGTGGGGCTCCCTTGTACTTCATCATCCATGCTTTCATGTTATCAACAACAATATGTATGTTCTCTAAGATGCGTGCTCTTCTCGCACATTGTTGTTGCCATCCATGGAGATGAATGACTGCTTGATGCATGATACCAAACATCGAGTACAATTCTTGCATAACTATGTCCAAAGACCATATTTCATCTAGTATTGCCTTCTTCAGTTCAACCGGAGTGAACATTATCACCAAGTCTCCTCCCTGCTTGGCCAGCCGTAGTTCCTTCGACATTCGCTCATTCTCAGCTACGAGAAAATTAACTTTTGAGCTATTGGCTTCAGCATACACTCTAGTTGCATCGACCAAAGCAGCTGGATTCTTGTGCACATCAATCGTCACGATCACTTTCTCTTCAAATTGTGCATGTGATGTTTGGTCCTCTAGATTTGATACTCTTTGAGACGGCACAACTCTGTGATGAGATTCGTCAAAGGAGATGTTGTGCATCTCTGCTTCCAGTTGACCACCATGGATCTCAATGCCTCCTTGGTCATTTGAGACTTGCTCATCATCGAGATACAATGAAGCAGGTGAGTCGACCTCTTTGTGGTTAGGCATGAGGTTGTTATCTTGTTCCAACTCCTGTTGCTCCATGTCTGCAACCGTTCAAGCACCTATTCTATCTCATGAGAAGATTCTTGCCCCTGTGATGTTCACCTTGTTTGCCTGATGCGAGCTATTCAGATAAATCAACTACTTTTACGGGCGCTACTTCATCTGTCTGTACATGATGTGCCCCCTTCTGAATTTGCTACTGTTGCGCTTCCTGCTCCTGTTGGCGCAGCTCTTGTTCTTTCCAGAGTTGCTCCCTCAGCTCATGCAACTCCTGATGCCATAACTGCTTATTCTACAAGTGGATCTATTCGAAACTTGCAGCTTTTCTCTTCCTCCATGCGGTCGACAATCTTCCTCTTCCCTTTGGCATGCACAAGTATTCTTGGCTCTACTACCTCTACTACTGCTACTAGTGTTGCTACTGTTGGTGCTCTCCCTAATGCTGCTTTGATAACCACTCCATGATGAAGCCGACTTGTTCATTGAGTCTGGAGGAATTGTAACAGTATCTCCATGAGTCCTCCTAAACCCAATGACATGTCCCATGGATCTAGTTGAACTGAACTCTCGCACATTGATCCTTCACAATGCAATGTGGGTCATACAGGTTGAAGCTTTGGAGGTCGAAAGGATACTTTCTCATCTATTTTTCTTCGACATCCGCTTGATTGATACTCTGGATCTCATATAACCCAATCTGTAATGGAAGAGTGGGCCAAGGTTCCTTCTTCTTCCCCTAAAATCTAGTTGTCAATCCTGCCGAGATGTGGTACGCTACTTCCTGCATGACAAACATGTCCAAGGCAAACTTTGGTAGAACATGAGGAGCCTTCTATACACTAAACACTCGGATGAACATGCCGGATGGTGAGGCATACCAATATGCAATGCCTAACAATGTCTTCATCGCTTCCTCTGACATGTAGGGTGGATCCTGTTCGAGTATCAACCTATATACTGGGGTGACAAAGTAGTTAGACAACCACATGATCACTCCTGTGAAGTTGCATTCGGACAACAACTTGAAATACGTGTTCACAATGGGCTCCACTGAAGACCATTCCAACTCCAAGAAACTCATGTCAAGCACAAATTGCATCTAGAATGTAAGCGGACATATAAATCTCTACATGCATACCCTCGAGTGACTGTCGAGCATTCGTGACTTTCTCCTTCACCTGGTGAGCCAGTATGCTAGACTAGTTGCATGGTCTTCCTTCTCTAGCCAGCTAGTCCAATGCGATCACCCAATTCTGAGGAAAGGTTTCAGTGCGTGCTTGGCCACTCAATCAACATGCGAATATGACCAAGCATTGGTAAGCCTTCCTCAATATCTTCGTCTTATAGATCTGGTTGGGTGTCATCCTGAAGCGAGCTCTCTCCTTTACCCAATTCTTCAGAATGTCTCTGGAGTGAGCTCTAATGTTGGGCAAGCTAAATGGAGGAGTCAAGAAAGTCATGGGCTTGGTCATCTGATACATCTCATCATAATCTAGTGCCCAAAAGGTTGCAAGCTTCATCCCACTAACACTACTCAAGGTCATCGTCTTGGGGTCAGTGTGAGAAATGATCCACTGAATCATGTCTGCACATGGGAACACGGGGTATCTGCATGTAATCTGGTACAATCTAGACTTATGAATGTTCATGTACACCTAAATTTCTTTAAGGTTTTCCCCAAGACTACCTGTGAATGTTTCATTCACCTCTGGCCACTTCAATTTGATGTCTTTGTCTAGATACAACTTCATATCTTCGTAGATCAGTAGATTAGAGGAAACCTACTCAACTACTGCTCCAACTACAATACCATCAGTGTCCTGAGATCCTGTCCTCTTGGAAGCCATTGAGACAAAGGAACACTTGAAAGATCTAGAAACAAGAATCATGCATGGCAAGAAATATGTTAGTGAAATAAAAGCAAATCCGGGGAAGGACACAAAACATACTTGGGGAAATGATGAGCGAGATTGCACAAATTTCACTGGGAGGTTGGGTGAATGGCTGCCAAAACTGCACAAAAGGTAGTCTGAGCTATTTGGGAGGCTGGACTAGCTATTGGATCTATGAAATGTGCAATCCAGTCAGGTAGTTGGCTGATGGGATTGCGTAATGTGCAATTCTAGCTAGGAAGGACCACTGGCCTAATGATAGATTTGCGTAAATTTTTGGGCCAATCAGCCACTGTCCTCCAGGAATGCACAAAATAGTCTTGGAGGCTAGTGCTGGTCAAGAATGCACAAATCTATAGAGGAAGGTAAGACTTCCTTCCCCAGATTTTGCAATGTAGCCTTGGTGAAGGCAGAGACCAGTCCAAGGTTGGCCCGACTCACCGACGGGAAATTGAAAGAAAGTAGGACAATGAAATGCATGACAACACTAAGTGATAGTAGAAGTGAATAACAATTCATGAAAACCATGAATGAAAGAATCAATAGACAGATCAACATGCATGTGGGTGAGGCAGTTCGTCAGTTGGGTGAACGTCCGTGCAAAATAGTTTCATGCATGCGACAGTAGTGAGATAGTGCTAAAAACTGAAACACAGCTCGAACAAGCTAGAATATATACTAGGCATTCAAAGAAATCAAGCAAACAACACTCACACAAGAAAATACAAAAAAAATGACAAAAGTGTTGAAAAAGACAAGTTAAGGCCACTTACACATGAATAGCTAAGCCGGATGTGTTGAAGAGTCCTGGATGTGTTGTGGGATGTCAAAGCTCCAAGATCGATATGAATGAATGAGCTCTGATGTGTTGAATAAATAAGTTTGGTCTTATGATGCACATGCCACAAATCTAGGAAACAGCGACACTTGGAGGGAAACTTCTAAAACAACTTTGCATGTAATCCCCGACTGGTAAAAATAGCTCCCTGAATCATGGGATGCCTTTTGTATGTTGTCTCTTGATATTACGGGAATATCAAGTCATGCATGTATGCAAGTCAAGTTTCCTCGGTCCTGAGTGGAACTGGTCAACTGGACTATCCATGCATGCAAGTGCTCAACTACTTGGGAAAAATGTGCATTCCTGGCTAGGATTTGGGTTGACTGCCTAGGAGGTGTGCACAATTTTTGGGTAAAGCAGTTGAATACTACCCAGATTTGTGCAAATCCTGGACTGAACAGCCTGTTGCTAGGAAAAATTGCGCAAATCCTGCTGGGAGGGTTGGCTAGAAGGATTGAGCAATTCTAGAGCCCAGTGGGTTGTCAGAGAGGAATGCGTAATTCCTGGAGGGAAGGCTAGTTTCCCTTCAGAAATAAGCAATTTTCAAGGTGAAGCTACTCAGCCTGCAGCTGGAGCAAGTTTGGGTAAGAAGCCTGTGAGGGGAATGGATCAGCTGTGATCGATAGGCTGCCTTTGTGCAAGGAAAACATTGAAGCTTGAGTACTTGATGAAGCAAGACAAAGTGTTGTTTAAGGTTGGTAGGGAGGCTCCAAAACAGGCTAGGGAAAATTTTTTGAGGGTGGTTATAACCGCTACAACACTTGGCGACACACTAGTAGAACTCCATCTCTCTGCATAGACCTTGTTCTTGAAAAGAAAGTCTAACACCTCTGGAAGTATCGTTCAGTTCTTAGCTCATCTTGGTTTCACACTAACTTGATTGTAATATGTAGCATCTGTGAAGCCCTTGATTGATTGGCACACATTCCAAGCCAAGTCCACACAATTTCTTCTATTGGGGTTAAGGGGTATATAGGTGCACAAGCAATATAGTCGCCAGAGTCTTAGTTTCATCTCTGGTGTTGTTCCACTGCTAACAGGCCTGGAAAGTACCCCTGTGAAGTCACATTGGAGCACAAGCATGGCCCTGCTGCCATTGAGCTTGGTCAGTACCCTAGTAGAGTTACTTTCATCACCTCCCTGCGTAGGAAGCCTTTCTCTTCTTTCGCCTTATTTATTTTTCATTTTTCATTTTTTTTTAATTTTCATTTTTCATTTTCACTGTGCATAACACTTATTCATTTCAGAGGTGGAAGAAGGATACTGACTTATTGAGAGAAGAGGAGGTTGTTCCAGTAGAGAATTAGTTTATTATATCTCTGACGTGCCTATTAAGGTTTCCCCCCTCACCTTACTCTACTTGACTGAGCTGACAAGGGTTAACCCAAAAATAATCGACTAGAGAAGATGACACTAGTTAGTGCTCAAGCATTGTGTTTACACCAAGGTTCACTTTGAACAATACATATTTTCCTTCAATGTATCATGGAATAAGAGTAACAAGCTCATCATACAAATGCAAGATGACAGATAACCAAGTAGTGATAGTTGTACAAGTCCTCTTGTACTTTACCCAGCTTGCTTCAAGAGTCATACATGATTTCATGCAAGGCTAACCTACGAACGAAACAAACAAACCAAAAAATATCAAAGCAAAAGCAGAAGCTAAAGTGAAAGCAAAGTAGGTAATTAAACAAGAAAACAAACAAACACGCAAACAAATCATACAAGAAAACGAGCATGTAAGTAAACAACTGAAAGAAAACATTACTCATAATCCTACACTAATGGTGCATGGGCATGATCACGTGAAGTGATACTTCCAATGTAGTCATCGGTGCATTGGTAGACCCATGTTGGTGAAGGCTTGGTCTGCGAGCAACCCAGTGGTGCAAACCAACAAGCAAGAAAGATATAACAATGAAGAAAACCACACTTCATGCTTCAAAGTGCTCATGGGACATGAGTGAGTGCATGTGCATGATGGGCGGTCCATGTACTTATCGTGGTGCCATGTGACACTACGTGTAACTTTGAAGAAAAAGCACACTCTTGACTGTGACATGCAAGAAATGAAAGAAACAAAGATAACTTGCATTGCGAATGAGTGCTTGCAATGTAAGACTCCTCCAATGCATGAGAAATGGGATCGTGTAGTTCAAGTGGAGGAAGCGTGATCTGTTAGTTAGATGGATCTTCAATGCATACAAATGAGTGATGAGGAGCCTTGGGTAATTGAACAGTTTCATGATCAGAAGTGAGACTAACCCCAAGAGAGTGAGGGCCTGACATAACCATCAGCTTTGGCTGAAGTGCCTCGACAGTCTTGGGTGTCTCAACTTCATCATCAGGTAGATAATCATACACCGGTGGCTTCGAAAGATCAACTGCGATAGATTCATGATCATGATAAAAATTGGAATCAAATGGATCATGATCGCCATGATCAGAAAAGTCAATGAATTATTAGACATCCTCATGATTAGATGAATCAAATAGAGGGGTAGATGAAAAGCGAACGAACTCATCCTCTGTGTTTCCAGAAAATACAGATGAAGGATCAAGTGGATCTTCAATGAATAACTTATCCTCTCCATTGTTGAATGATGGACTAACATCAGATGAGTCCTATGAGTGATCAACAATAGGTGCATCCGTGGATCAAGATACACAAGCAAAATCATGGATGGCATGTTCACTAAAGAGGTTAGGAAAGCACAGAGGTGGCTCAGATAGAGGGGAGTCATCCTTCACCGAGTGTTGATGTTCAAGCTACCACACATACTCCATGAATGACAGTGCATGTTGGTTGTGCAACACCAACTTCATCAGTAGGAACATCTAAGTACAAAGATGGAGGTCGAAGAAAAGAATGCATATGAGAACTTAAAGGGCTCACAACCACATCTACACAAAAATTGATTGCAATGATGTTGGGAGAGTGTGAAGGATGAACAAATGTGTGACCATGATCCTCAACATCACTGAGTAGTGGTGGAGTTGTTGAATGAGAGGGAGGTGGACAGTCCATTGAGACAGTGCCTGTTCCCACAAGAGATTGCGTAGTTCCATCAATGAAGAATGTTGAGCAAGGCTTGATATCAAGCTTCCTCTTGGGACGGGGATATTTCTTAAGGCAATGCTCAAACCAGTCCCAAAGATAAGAAAATTTCATCTGGCTCCTTGGAGCTTGAAACTGCAAGTCACAGAAGCGCTACTAAAAGTCAATAATGGATTCATGTGGAGCCCTCTATTGCTATAACAGTTTTTGGTCAAGATGGTCTAGATCAAAATGATAGAACATGTCTTCAATAAGATCACAGAAGTGCTCAAATGAGTGCAGAGCGTCAGCCAGTAGGCTAAGCACCCAATGAAATGGAGATTCCCGAAGTGTGTATGCAAGTAGCAAACCAGCCTGTTCGTCAGAAAACTCATCTTCCTCATGAATCATGGAAAGAAAGTTATGTAAGTGCTCAGGCGAGGCCACTTTGCCTCCACCATCTTACGTGTGAGTGGACAAGAGATCGAAAAGCTTCCCCGAGATGGAGAAATCTTCACGATTTGAAAAAGAGTGCAAGACTCCATGAGAGATATGCAAAGGTTTAAAACTGGATGAGAGGACACAGCTTGTCATCAGACCCTCCTTCTAGTGCCAGAAATGTTGACAGTGCTAGACATCCCAACATGTCAAGGGGATCTCCCTAGTAAGAAGTCTCAATTAGACCTCAGGCTGTTTGGTGTAGGAGTCCCAAAATTGGGTCATAAGGTAATGCCTTGACCGCGATGTCACACAGAGGCAAGTAGAATAACTCTATCAGTAGCAAGGGTATGATTGATGTAGTGAGTCAAGGAAGGTGTATGACAGGTTCCAACACTTCGAAGGGGGAAGGAGGTGAAGGTGAGTTCCAGGTTGAAAGGGATCAATCCCAACTCAACTAGGAACACACAAAACACAAAGGACATGCACAACTTCCAGTGGAGCAGTCCAATCGGATGCAGCAGTCACATCATACAAGGTTGTTGGCATGGTGGGACTTGACCCAGGTTCAACATTAGTTAGCCAAATAAATCCCTGGCCCTTTCAGCATCAGCCGGCAGAGCACAGACCGAAGTCTCACCCAAAGCAACATGGGGGATGTTGGAACCAAGTTTCTGCACCCTGAGATGGTCGTGATGTCAGTTTATTCCTTCTATTCCTACTTTCGCACAGGTCATTGAGTTCTAGGGCTTTGTTTGTCTAGCCCTTTACTCCTCCCTTCAATGCCTCCACGAAGGGTTACAATCGGCCTTCGCACAGCCCTAACCTGTGGTTTAGGTACTTTCGCGCTGCTAGGGCAGCATATCATGCATATTCCCAAACTAGAATAAGTGTCTTACTTATCATATTAAATAATCACAGTTAGCGTCGTGTAAACATATATCCTTATTTGCATTCAATTATCTAACATAATTGCGTACATTCGTGCATCACATAAGCATTATAAATGAAATTCATACATAATGTGACAAGATGCGTTAACATGAAATAAAGACACAGAATTTGTAAAATGCTTCTCTTTATTGATATCTCCAGATGATTACAAACTCTATTCGCCCTGTGCACATAGTTGCAGGGGTCCGCGCACTTAGTTGTGGACTTCCACCCTAGGCCTCTGCACACTCAGCTGCAAAGCCTCTACCTACGCTAAGACCCGAAACTTAGACTTCTCTCCTTATCACTCAAGAGTTCTTCTACAACTTATGACTTCTTAACCCCCCTTAGAGCTTACTTACATAGTTCTTTTTATACAATTCCATGGTCTGCGGACCATGGGTAGATATTTACAGCCAAATTTACTTTACAAAAATAAGGGCAAACAACCCTTTATGACTCATGACACCTTCGCGCTGCGCAACCACAAAATGTGGAGACTTTACAACTTTATTACAAAATTTGACCCAAAACATGGGATTTTAGCCCCAAAACTGTCCTTGGGGGATCATGTTCCCAATAGCCCCCCAACACAAACATCATGACTCACCCTAGAGTCACTCAAAAGGTGCAAAGATCTTAGTGTGAAGACCTCCTAGGTTGACCCGTATGACCACAACCTTTGCAGTGCACTTTGCGACTCCCTGCTTCACATCTTCAACTACCTGCTCAGTTACTGCTCCTGAATTGTTGGCCTGAAGCTTTTGCTGAGTTTCTTGTAGAGTCACAAGCTTTCCTTCAATAGAGGTTGTGACCATTTAAGCCTCATCCAGCCAGGGCTTCAATCATGCCTTCAGCACTGCTTCCTCATGCAACGCTTCATCCACATGCTCTTTCAGCTACTTGGCCTCCTACAGCTTTAACAGTCTCTATGTGAGCATGACGGTTTGCGTTGTGCCTTTGACCTCATCATAGTGCTGCTGTAGCTCATGTGCTTCTATTTCCAGTCCCTGTATAGTAGGGTCCTCCTGCAAGCTTTTTAGGACCTCGAACGACTACTCAAAATGTTGCGTGCAGTCTGCTACTGCACTGTCAACCGCCCCTATTGCTTCTGTGATAGTGGTCACACGCTTCTCCTTTACTTCTGGTGGGGTTGAAGTCTGGGCCTTCAACTATAACTCGGTGATCTGCAAGTTCAACCCCAACTAAACCCTCACCATTTCTATACGTGCATTGCGCACCATCGTAGCCATCTTGTGGCCACGCATCTTGACTGGTTCCTCCTCAAGAATGGCCAACTATAGGACCATTCAGCATGCCTCCTCGATCACCTACATTATATGCTTGTACTAGTCAGTTTCCTTGGTCACAGTGGTGATGGCAGAGTCTCGCTGTAGTGCCATATGCTTGTTGTTAATTCGTTTCTCAC
This sequence comes from Pinus taeda, assembly GCA_000404065.3. Lineage (NCBI taxonomy): Eukaryota > Viridiplantae > Streptophyta > Pinopsida > Pinales > Pinaceae > Pinus > Pinus taeda. The sequence continues at coordinate 41,850 of APFE030919029.1, read as the reverse complement.
AAATCACTTGGAGGGTGCGATGCTTACGGGCCCTCAGCTCCGCAATCACTCAATCCTACAAAAGGTGGAGCACTTCACCAAGGAGCATTGCCAGATTCAACCCTACTCCCTTTAGGGCATTGACAGTGGGCCTATCAACTTCATTCTCCATGGTCAGTGCTCCATTAGGCAACACTATCACACTGGAGGCCTTTGCGCAACATCTCGGTAGCTTCTGAAGTGTCGAGAGCAAGGTTGGTGGACAACGGGCCAGCCTGTGATGCGTGGGTCCAAAACTCCTACAGACCTGTCTGGATAGCCCCCAATACCAGTTGATACTACTGCTCAAACTGTTGTAGGGCCTCCATGGTGACATCCCACACCGTGTCACCAATGTCGTGCAAGTCGCCCTCTGTGAGGGTGATTGGGTCTAGTGATGTCTTAGTAGCCTTGGATTTCTTCCTGGACCCACCTTTCTCTTGCTCCCTTAGATGCTTGATGCTCGCGGATGTCGCCTGTGGGTTTGTGTTGTGCTGTTCTGTCTACTTGTCTGTCTCTTCCTCTATCTCAAGTGAAGGAAAACTCGCACCTTTGTCAGAGCCCCGCTATGTGCCACCTGTTTGCTTCTCTGTCTGTTGATCAGCATCGTGCTCTGCCTGAGCCTTGTCAGTGGCCTCTTTCTTTCTCTTTTCGGCAAGCTATGTCATCTTGAGCTTGTCCCCCTCCTTCTTTCTCTTCACAGTGGACTTCCTCCCTCCCACCACCAAGTCTGTTGTAGTGTGCCATTCTGCCGGCCATCCATCAAGTACCACATCAATGGCGTCATCCATTTCCAGGTAAGGCAATTCATACCATTTCTACACAGGGTCCTTCTGTGCCCTGACGGAAACATGGTGAAAGTTTTCTTTAAACTCTATGTAGCCCTACAGGTTGGCAAACACCGCAGGCAACAACCGCAGTTTTTTATTGACGGCCATAGGGACATTCATCTCCATCAAGATCTAGAAGATCTTGTTGTCCTTGATCCACTGCACATCCTTGGTTTTCCACAGCAAAGCATGCTTCATGGATTCTGATCGGTCTGGAGCGACCGAAGGGAATTGGTTGTCCTTTGGTAGCTCCCATGCTACCAACACAATAGACAGGAAGAGCCACGTGTATTGGAACTTCTTACTGAACTCCCATGCTTTATGGAAGTTTAGAAGGAACTCAACGCGGAGATATTCTGCCCAACTAAACTGAACTCCTTCAGCACACTGGGCTGCTAGCACGACGACAGGCGCTGACACCTCATCAGCATGACACTTCCTCATCACTCTCCCTACTAAAATATGTGTAGCCAACTTTACAGCAGGGTCACAGATGTTGGATATGGCATATCCACGTGGCTTCATTACTAGCTTAAACTTCTCTTTTTCATGGCCTTTGCAAGGGCTTGTTCACCACCTTTTCTGTCAAATATCATGGCCAGATTTTCTCCTATGTGAGGCAACCATGTGATCCTGTGGATCAATCTATCAGTGGTGGGTATTGGCTTCTCCAACCACAGATACCCATCATGCACCAAGCATAGCAGTTGCTTGATGACCAATATTGTAACTAGGGTGTGGTTGTAGTGCGACACCCATAGCAGGTTGAGCAAACCTAACTTGTCTACTCCTCTAAGCTACTTCCACAGCTCCAATGCAGTCATTCCAGTGTTTGTATCGATAATGCAACAAATCAGCTACTTGGTCACCAGGTGTGGGAAATTATCATGGACAACGAAGTCCCAGTCTTCAAGGTTTAATAGAGGAACCCACCCTAAGCGTGGTCCTTCAAAAACAATTTCATCCGATAGCAGAGGGGTTTGCAAGGGGGGCCTTTCTTTGATCGATATCTTTTGGTACCTTGGTCTTGCCCTTGCACATAGGGACATACTCAGGGAACCTAGTGATAGGGTCAACACCCTCCACGTCTATCCCCACATCCTCATCATACATCGGGATGTATTCGATTTCTTCCTCCTTCGGCTCCAAGGTGATGGCTTTTCCCTTTTCCTATGCAGTAGGTTTCAGTGGGTTTCTTCTTAGCAATGCGCACACTGGTATTGCAGACTGCTTGCCTTTCTTATCCTTTGCAATCTCCTTGGTTGGGGTGGGCTTTGGTCCCGGTGTCCTTGGTGATTTAGGGACTTCTGCTAACACTTCGGCAACCACTGGAGCTTCCATAACAATTTCTGGCACTGGCTCCCCCGCTATCACTTCTTTTGTATCTATAGCTGTTGTAGGTGTCGACATAATGCTTTCCAAAAATGCTCATGATGTCTTTGTAAGTTCTCAAATGCTGGACTCGCTATCAAAGCTTCGAAGAATTCTCGATTCATGTGCACCTAAGAGCTCAAAAACTCAATTCTCAAAATGCCAAGTGTTTTGTGATGAGCAGCCACCTGTAATTTATAGGGAATTTTGAATTCAAATCTGACCATTCCCCCCAAATTTGGTTCATTAATGTCAGATTGGCGGTAGATTTTCAAGGATCTGACCCATAAATTTCATCTTAAATGTCAGTTGCCCACTCCATTTGACTTCATTTCTACTATCAAATCATGAACAGTGACTTTAACGGTCACTTTTCGAACAACCTGTGCGATATTCCCCTGGGTAGCACAACTCCCTTCCCGCTGCCATGAACCCAGTGACACTACCTTGCTTCGCACATTCCTCCAATCGCGCAGCTCTCCAACCCAAGCAATGTAGTTTATAGTACCACACCTCCTTTTAGTTGCCTGGAGCATTAAGACTATGCCACCTTCATATAGTCACATGGCCAGACCACCAGTGTATGGATTCAATCGACTGCCATTCACCTTTCCTGGGAAGGGATCTCCATTCAATTTAACCAACTGAACCGCTCCTCCATCGGTAATCTCCTTAACTACATAGGGCCCTAACTAGTGCATTTTGAATTTCCCTAGAAATTTATCAAACTTGCTGTCATATAACAAAACTAGGTCATTTACCTGAAAGGTGCACAACTTAATGTGTCAATCATGCCACGCTTTTTCGCGCTGTTTTTGGACCTGTTGGTGAAATCCAGATAGGAATCTTTCTTCCTCAAGCTCAGTTAGCTATGCGAGCCTTTCTTCTAGGGCTCTGAAATCCTTCATACCTGTGAGTGCCGCTATGCATAGACTAGGCATAATATATTCCATGGGCATCACCGCTTCAACACCATATACAAGCCTAAAGGGTGTCTGTCTAGTCAACTTCTTACATGTCATTCGATAGGCCCATAGTACTGCGGGTATGCATAGGTCCCAATCACTTCGCTGAGCGTTGCAAACCTTGGTTAGTGTGTTCTCCAACACTTTATTGAATGATTCCACCATCTCGTTAGCCTGGGGGTGATAAGGCGTGCTCTTCTCGTGATATACTTGAAATTTCTCCATCAGCGCGTTGATCGTCTCATTTAGAAAGTGCGTGCTGCAACCACTCATCAGAATCTTTGGACACCCAGATCGTGCCAGTACATACTCAAAGAGGAAATTTGTAGTAGTTGTGCCTGTGCAATCCTTCATAGGATGTGCCTCCACCCATCGAGTCAAATACTTCATCGCAATGATAATGTACCTCACTCCTGTCTTCTTCCCTTGGGGCTGAATGGGTCCCACAAAATCTATCCCCCATTTTTCAAAGGGTTGTAATGTCATCTATGGATTCAGAGATAGCTCATCCCTCCATGATGGCCTACCAGTCCTTTGACACACATCACACGCTTTGTAGTAAGCTTTTGAATCCTGATGGAGGGTTGGCCACCACAACCCTGTGCGTAGAATATTCTGCGCAGTTGCTCTCCCTGCATAATGTCCTCCCGTGATGCCCCCATGAGTGTCCACGAGGATACTGCTACTTTCAAAATCTGGTACATATCATCTCAATATTTCATCAGGCGTCATTTTGTATAGATGCCCAGCAATGACAAAAAACATTTATCACACACACCACGAACCCCTTCTTTTGTTGGACGATGTATCCTTCTGGGGTAATTCCTATCGTTAGGAATTGTATGATATCTTCTAAATGACGATCCATGACATGCACTGCAAATAGTTGCACCTCAGACAATCCCTCCTCCAAATTAGTGGGCTCTTCCCCTATTTCGATGTGTGACAGATGGTCTGTTTCCTTATTCAGTCGTCTAGGTTTCATAATAACTTCAAACTCATACTCTTGGAACAATAACAACCACATGTAGATTCTCCCCCCCAACATAGGCTTATTGACTAGGTATTTCAACACAGAATGATCTGTATAAATCTTAAAATGACCACCTAGAAAATAGTGTCTAAACTTCTAGAGCGCATACACCATGGCTAACCCTTTATTCTCGGTGGTGGAATAGTTATTCTTCGCCTTGGATAGCCTTCTACTTGCGAATGCTATAGGATGGTCAAAGTATCCTCTGCCAGCCTGTGTCAGTACTATTCCCAGCACTATACATGACGCGTCGACATGTACATGAAACTCCTTCTTCCAAACCGGGAAGACTAAAATCAGCACGATGACCATCTTTTCTTTCAATACATCCAAGCTTCTCTTACAGTTCTCGTTCCAGCAGAATGTGACATCAAAGAATTTAGACTTCTGTGATCCATAATTTGTTTAGAAATTTTTTTTTGGCGAAATCACATAATTGATCATTTGTCGACGCTTTTCGAACCAACTAGTGTGGTTCATCGTCAAGACAAGTTGAAGATACAGATCCAGATCAACGTGTTAAATAGTCTAAGCAGAGACTCCAACGGCTAGAAAGACTAACGGCTATTTTTCAACTTATGGACCCCAGTCAAACCTAAAATATATTAATATTTTATAATTATTATTACATCTACGGAGTCAAGTAAACTGGGTAAAATAAACCAGAAAAGAGGTTAGATATTAAATTTACCTATTTAATTATTTAAATTATTAATAAATATATATATTATTAATATTCTCAATACCCACTATAATACTAAATTTAATGTTAAGTTTATTAGATTATTAAAATAAATTACCAGAATTTGTAGTTACTAGAAATAAATGATTCAGTTTTTCAAAACTAAACCATTTAATTATTTAATTTATTATATATAAACATATAAAATATATAACAATATAAAGATATCCAACTAAATATATAGAATAATTATAAAATATCTATTCTTCCAATATCTAATATAATATTATTTTCATTTTTATACTATATAATATAATATATATATATATAATAAATTTTAATATAAAATTATAACATCAAGTATATTAATAGTATATTTCTTATTTATTTGACATCCTTCTTCAACAACTTCTCCATAGGCGCAGTGATCTAGGCATAGCCCTTGATAAACTTTATTTAATATTCTATATGTCCTAGGGTGGCGCGCAATTGTTTCACACTCCTCGGTGCTTCTAAGTTAAGTATCACTGTGATCGTCACGGGACCTACCATCAGTCCCTGTCTACAAACCATATGAACCAGTAGGGTCCCAAAGGGAACAAACAGGCATTTCTTCAGATTGAGCGCGATATGGTATCTTCGACATGTATCTAGCATCAGGCGCAAACTTTCCACATGGCATTTCACCAGCCCAAACACAGTCCAGTCATCAAAGTACACTTCCAGGAACTTATGAATAAATTCCTTGAACACAGCAATGACTACGTGCGAGAAAATCATAGGCACATTCTTCAACCCAAAAGGCATTACGGTGTACTGAAAACACCCCCACTCAGTCACAAAGGTCATCTTGCTCCTATCCTCCAGCACAATTTTAATCTGATGGTACCCAAAGAACCCATCAGTGAACGAATATGCTTCCTAGAAACCTACATTGTCCAACACTTCATCAATGAACAAAGTTGGGAAAGGATCGTGGACACAAGCGTCATTCAACTTCCAGAGATCTACGCATATCCTTATTTCATCCTTCTTCTTCTTTTCCTGTACCACCATTGGGCTTACCCAATCAGATTCTTCTACGGGCTCAATGATGCTTGTTGTGAGCATCTTGTCTAGCTCTAAGCGGACCTTATCCTTATACTTCGAATTGAGACGGTAAGGTCTTTGCTTAACTAGCTTCGTGTCAGGCTTCAACCTGATCTTCATAAAAACCAGGTCTTAGATTATCCCTTTGAGATCCGTAAACTTGGTAGGCAACAAATCCTGGTATTCACGGAGAAATTTAGTGACCTTATCCACAGTCGCGTCATCCTAGTAATGTCCAATCTTCATGAATTTGGGCTCTGCCTTCGTACCAATATTTACCTATTTCATTTTCAGTGGTGCAGTTATATCAAGATTCTCAATCTATAGTCCTTCAACCTCGTGGTGACCTTCTGTTTCAGGGATGTTAATCTTTTGTGGATCCTCATCTTCTTCTTCAATGGTTACGTTATAGCATTCCAGTGCGTGTCTCAGCTTAGTAGTCCAAGCGGGTTGAATCAAGTCCAAAGGATCCTGCGGTATCCTAAAGATTGTTGCTTTCACTTCTGGTAGCGCTTCATCAATACAGTGAAAGTCGTCTTCAACATTGAATGTCATTATGAATCCCTCACGCAGAATATCACATTCACCTGTACCATGGAAAATATTTGTTTCTAAGTACCAGTTCATCAGGATTACATCCAGGGTGTGACAAAACAAGTGCACCCATTCAGGTTGGGGCCTCGCTCCATAAGCCTCGGTCCATTTGGCCAAGTGTGTGTGCGGATCATCCCTCCCATCATTTTTTCTGTCATTCGTACCTTTGGCTTCGCAAAGTGTCTTCTCTTCATCTTCCTACATTCACACCAATCATTAAAGCTACCTTTTTGCATACCCCACCACCTTGCGGGCATAGCACGCAGTGCCCAGTCCAAAGCCCGGAAGCGCTACTTTTCTGGTACCTCCCTCTCAAATGCATCCAAAAATATATCTATATCATTCAAGCCATCATAAGTGGGCATATTTCTTACCTCTAACGACACACAATGCAGTGACCAGCTCATCATGTTACAACTCATTTTGGTTACTTCCTGTAACTGGTTCTGCTAGTGCTCTAATTCTTCATCAAAGTCTGAGGTGCAGTAACTCTCGCGATCCCATGTAATTCATCCATCCATTGTGGGATTCACCCAATCTTGGTCTCACACTGTTATCTTATAGATATGGTCCTGATCATCATCACTCTCATAATCGCGAACTGGTTCAGTATAACGTGATCCTTCAACAGGATCTAGGGGTACTATTATGTGGAACGATTTCTTCTTAAATATCATCTTTCACTTCTTTAGGTTGATTACCCTGTTCATATCAGTAGCCCAATAAATTCCAAGGAGCGTAGGATAGGGGTTGCTCTCATCCACAATTTCTATTACCTCAAAGTTAGCCAACCTGCTTGTGCCTTCAATATCTACAAACACCCCTTGCAGCCACCCCATGGGGATGATCTTCTACTAATTTTCCATCCTTAACTAAATTGGGGACCACTGCAGTGTGGGTCTTCCCATCCATTCCCAAGTCTGCTTCGATAGGACATTTGCATCTGACCCCAAGTCCAAAATAACCTGTTCCATTTCATACTCTCCTATTTTCATGGTCAGCCTCATCTCTCATCCTGTCCTTGTTTTATGCTTACTAGTCTATCGTACCACGCGTGATTCACTTGGAGTGTTTCTGGCACATCTATTTATAAGCTCCTGTAATCCCTTCACAGCCTTGCCATCGTGCAACAAATTCATGTAAGTCTTTAGGAAGCTTTTAAGCATAGAAGGGTCCATTCCCTAATCAGGCTTATCCTTGCTTCCTGAGGTGGAGGCCTCAACAAAGCTCTTCTTTGCTTCCATGAAAGTTTCACGTACGCGCTCCAAATCGAATTCAGTCTCCTTCATCAAAGCTTTGCGAACACAAACACTGTCTTCGGGTTGTTTCCCCTTATCATCTCCAATCACAGTTCCACTTCGGAGCACTATATTCACATTCGGATCCTCTTCATGAGGCTCATACCTCATCATCTATAGGTTCTGAGTTGGTTGATGTGGTAGCGCCCCTTTGTCGCATTTCTTTCCTATCTGCATAGGACAGTTCTCTGTTTCATGATCAAATAGAGTGCAATATTTGCATGAAGGATGTGTGGGGTTAGTGCAATCATGGGAATAGTGTCCTGGTCCTCCACAATTGTAACAAATTAGCCATCCCCGCCCTCTACTAGGTCCTCCTCTACCTTGGCCTCATCTATGCCCCTGAAAGCATGTTCGTGCCATCCTCGCACTCTGGTCAGGAGGTCACATTTCTGCCTGAACCCTATAGGTAGGATTTCTATCCATCATCAATTCATAGCTTCTGTAATTGTGCTCATCGTCTCCTACCATCCTACGGAAATTGCAAAACAATTGTTGTGGTGTCTGTACAAAATTTTGCAACAAATGACAGTTACCGATGGCATGTTTTCCTGCTACCTGACATATAGTGCACCACAATGCAGGTCTCGCACTTGGTCTTTCTTGAGCTTCCAACCTTAAAGGCATTGGTCCCCCTCCTGCAAGGTAGTTCACAAAGATTGGGCAATGGTCTTTGTCATGCCCTTGGCCCTTGCATTTCAAGCACCATACTTCTTCGCGCACCTCTGGCTGAACTATTCTATCATGCTTCAAAATTTGCATCTCAAGGAAAATATTGTGCAACTATGCATGGATCTACTGAACCCCCAGATTCAGATCTTTCATCGGAGTTTCATGCAGTCTCATTGCAATCTTCAGGGCCTCTACCTAAGTCGTTATCTTCTGTTGTGACAGCGCAACCCTTAAGTGTGGCAGGAGTGAAGCCACAAACCACTCGTAGTGTTGTCCGTCTGTTAAGTTCATGTTAGCTTTGTGGATTTTAAATTTCAACCTTTGATCTAATTCCCAAGGTTTCTTTCCTAGTTTCATCGCAATTTCCTTTAACCCCACAATTGGCTGTGCTTCAAATTTAAGCCTATTGAATTATTTATTCAGCGCGGTCTAGATGTCCGCCACCCAGCGTTTGGGTTATCATCAAAGTATTTAATGTACCAAATTAGCGCGTGATCCTGCAAAGCACTAACTAATGTTGCCTTCTTCATGTGATCATTTGTAATGTCCTAAGCTTCCCACACAGCTTTTATGATGAACCAGAACTGGTCCGGGTCCTCATTTCCCAAGCCTTTGAACAAAGGCAGCTTCACTGGATTTTCCATACTGAACTATGGTGTAGGTGGAGGCGGTATGGGTGAAGTCGCAGGTGATGGTGGCAAAGTTGGAGGTGGTTTGGGTGGAAATGATAGTCGTGGGAATCCTTGTCTTATTAACTGAATAGCACTTCGTGGAGAAGCTTGTCCTACTCCCTCTTTGTCACCCAATGGAGGTGAAATCAATGGACTATATTCAGGACCCTTTCTTCCTTTGTTCTTCTAAGTTTTTTTGCTTCATGTACCTTCAAAAATCAAGGTAGCTACATAACCTGTTTTTCACACAATAACATCTTAATCCAGGTATTCAAAGACTTCAAGTACTTACCTTGTAGACCTTTGAAAACGCGTCGCCCCACCTCGTTGTAGCTGACTGAGGTATCGACCATGAATTCAATCACAAATCCTTCTATGATGCGATCGAGCCAATTATCGACATTGCATGCGATCTTATCCTCAGAGGCTTCTAGTCTTTGTACTAACTCTGGGGTCCAAACAATAGGACCGTCATGTCTCCACCTTCCTTGGCTAGTTGCTAGCTTTGCGATGCACTTGTATAGCTCAACCTGAAAGGAACAGGAAAAAATCTTTTGTATTTCTATATAAAGGTACCTATCTAGCCATTGTTCCTTTGTCAGTCGCAAATTTCTGTTCTCCTACACCACAAATTTGTGGATCTTCCTATCCAACCAGTCTTTAATCTCTTTCTTAGTTGGATTCTAGTGATACGAAATCACACATCTCTTATGCAAATTCTGGTCCTGACAACGAAACCATTTCTTGGCTTGGTGTGGCCCCACCCAGGTTCAGCATTAGTTAGCCAAACAAATCCCTACACTACTGGCCCTTTCGGCATCAGCCCATGGAGCACAGATCGAAGTTTCACCTGAAGCAGTATTGGGGGATGATGGAACCAAATTTCCACACCCTAAGATGGTCATGATGCTGGTTTATTCCTTCTACTCTTGCTTTCACGCAGGTCGTTGAGTTCTAGGGCTCTGTCTATCTAACCCTTTACTCCTTCCTTCAGTACCTCCGCGAAGGGTTACGATCAGTCTTCGCGCAGCCCTAACTTGCGGTTTAGGTACTTTTGCACTACTAGGGCAGTGTATCGTGAAGATTCCAAAACTAGCTTAAGTTTCTTACTTATCGTATCAAACAATCACAAATAGCGTCGCGTAAATATATATCCTTATTTTTGTTCAATTATCTAACGTAATTGCATACATTCACACATCACATAAGCATTATAAATGAAATTCATCCACAATATGACAAGATGCATTAACAGGAAACAAAGACATAGAATTTATAAAATTCTTCTCTTTATTGATATCTCCATATGATTATAGACTCTATCTGCCTTGCACACACAGCTGTAGGGCTCCATGCACTCAGCTGCAGACTTCCACCCTAGGCCTCTGCACACTCAGCTACAGAGCCTCTACCTATGCTAAGACCCGAAACTTAGACTTCTCTCCTTATCTCTCAAGACTTCTTCTACAACCTATGACTTCTTATCCCCCCTTAGAGCTTACTTACTTAGCTCTTTTTATACAATCCCATGGTCCATGGACCATGGGTAGATCTTTACAACTGAGTTCACTCTACAAAAATAAGGGCAGACAACCCTTTATGACACATGACACCTTTGCGCTCCGTGACCACAAAATGTGGAGACTTTACAACATTATTACAAAATTTGACCCAAAACATGGGCTTTTACCCCAAAACTATCCTTGGGGGATCCCATTCCCAACAAAGGTAAGATAACACGTACAACACTCACAGATTAGTCTAAGACGATTGCGATGGTTGTTATGGCAAGGTTCAAGTGAAAGGTCTGTTTGATGTCCGGCAGAGCAGTCGACGCAAATGGTGACAACATTAAGAACATATGCAACACATTAACAAAAGGATTCATATAATTTCATTTGAATCAGTCCATACACAAGTACGTAAGTTAAACAACATATATCATTAAAGCAACTGGAGCAGTCCAACTACAATAACAACATATGCATGAAAATGTGCTGGCTCTTATTATATGAAGAACTGTAAGTCACAACCATACAATACATCCATGTAAACCTACTAGCCCCAACAGTGGAACATCACAGCCACATCTGCCTACTCCTCCAAAGAGATGTACTAGCTATGTGTAGTGGAGAAGCCAAGGTGCGTTACAATACTGTCCAAGCCTTCTTCAACATAGTCTTAGTAGAAGCTTGTATGACCAAAAGCCTATACAATGGGTTATTAGGGACTATTTATAACAAAGGGTAGGGTGACCCTTGAGATCCCCCTTTGTGACCATTCAACTACCCTCATGACTCTTCACCTACTCTATGACTGTTACATCCACTCTTGACACTTGACTTACACTTGACATGACTCAACATTATAATGCACATGTACCCATGTGAACAATGGCTTGGACAAACTAGACTAGATGTCATTCGGACTTAGACAACCATAGAATTCCAACTACTCGACATCCTCATGATGATCAACAGTGACATATTGATGCCAAGATTGGTAGTCTTTGAGAGTGTCTGTGTGTTCTTCTATGACATTTGTCTGAAACCTGAACCTTGCCTCCATAGCATCTAGGTACACTGCTCAGTCTCCTCTGTCCAACTCGTCTTTGAGCATGCGCATCATTGCCTTCAGTGTGGCTAAACTGGAAACTTACTTGCACATGATGTTTGCATTGATAAGCAAGTCTGGGCTGGTGGTGGTGCACATCAACTCATGGAAGTACGATTCAAGCTCCTGTCATACCTGCTTCTTGGTCTTCACTTGGGTGAGAGTCCCAAGTGACGGGATCATATGAGTGTGCACTATAACATCTATTCTTTTGAATACTCATGCATGGGAAGCCTGTATGCTCGTGATGAGTTGCGATAAGTCTTCATAGTTCTGGATCTAACTCCAGATACGTGCTTGCAGCTCAACCTCATTGGCCTTCATCATCTTTTGCAAGTGAAGTGGGGCTCCTTTGTACTTCATCGTCCATGCTTGCATGTTATCAACAACCATATGTATGCTTTTCAAGATGCATGCTCTTCTCGCACATCGTTGTTTCCTTTCATGGAAATGAACGACTGTCTGATGCATGATACCAAACTTGGAGTACAATGCTCACATAACTGTGTCCAAAGACAATACTTCATCTAGTATTGCCTTCTTCAGTTCAGCCTGGCTGGACATTATCACCAAGTCTCCTCCCTGCTTGGCCACCTATAGTTCCTTTACCATTCACTCATTCTCAGCTATGAGAAAATGAACACTTGAGCTAGTGGCTTCAGCATACACTCTATTTTCATCGTCCAAAGTAGCTAGATGCTTGTGCACGTCAGTCACAATCACTTTCTCTTCAAATTGTGTAGGGGATGTTTGGTCCTCTAGAGTCAACACTCTCTGGGACTACACAACTTCGTGATGAGATTCATTAAAGGAGATTTTGTGCATCTATGATTCTAGTGGACCACTAAGGATCTCAGTGCCTCCTTGGTCATTCGAGAGTTTTTCATCATCCGGATGAAATGAAGTGGGTGAGTCGACCTCTTTGTGGTGAGGCATGAGATTGGTATCCATTTCGAACTCCTTTTGCTCCATGTCTGCATCCAACTGTTCAAGCTCCTATTCTATCTGATGAGAAAAGTCTCGCCCATGCGATGCTTCACCCTATTCACCTAGTGCCAGTTGTTCAAATGAATCAATTACTTATATGGGTGTTGCTTCGTTTGTTTGTACATGATGCGCCCCCTGCTGAATCTACTACTGCTATGCTTCTTGCTCTTGTTGGCACAACTCTTGGTCCTTCCATAGTTCCTCCCTCAACTCATGCAACTCCTTCTTTGCTTCTTCCATTCTCTTCTTATCCATTTGCCTTCACATGATTCACTTTTCGTGTTGCTGCCTCTTCGCCTGAATAGCCATAACTGCTTGTTCTACAAGTGGATCTGCTCGAAACTTGTAGCTTTTCTTTTCCTCCATGCGGTTGAAAATCTTCCTCTTCCCTTTGTCGTGCATAGGTATGCTTGGCTCTACTTCCTCTGCTACTGCTACTACTATTGCTATTGTTGGTGCTCTCCATGATGCTACTGCATGCTACTTTGCTAACCACTCTATGGTGAAGCCCACCTATTCACTGGGTCTAGAGGAATTGTAACAGTATCTCCATGAGTCCTCCTCGGCCCAATGACATGCCCTGTGGAACTAGTTAAACTGAAATCTCGCACAATGATCCTTCACAATGCAACGTGGGTCATACAGGTTGAAGCTTAAGAGGTCGAAAGGATACTTCCTCATATGTTCTACTTCAACATCCGATTGCTTGATACTATAGATCTCATATAACCCAATCCGCAATGGAAGTGTGAGCCAAGGTGCCTTTTTCTTCCGCTATAGTCTAGCTATTAATCCTATTGAGATGTGGTACGCTACTTCCTACATGACAAGCATGTCCAAGGCGAACTTTGGCAGAACATGAAGAGACTTCTCCACACTGAACACTTAGATGAACATGTCGAACGGTGAGGCATACCAATCTACAATGCCTAGAAATTCCTTCATCGCTTCCTCTGACATGCAGGGTGGTTCCTGTTCGAATATCAACCTGTATACTCGGGTGAAAAAATGGTCGGACAACCACACAATCACTCCTCTGAAGCTGCATTCAGAGAACAAGTTGAAATATGTGTTCACAATAGTCTCCACCGCTGACCATGTCCACTCCAAGCCCAGGAACTCATGTCGTGCATAGATTGCCTCTAGAATGTAAGCGGACATATAAATCTCTGCATACATACCCTCGAGTGACTGTCGAGCCTTAGTGACTTGCTCCTTCAGCTGGTGAGCCAGTATGCCAGACTAGTTGCAAGGTATTCCTTCTCTAGCTAGCTAGTCCAATGCTTTCTTGGCCACTCAGTCGACATGCAAATATGATCAAGTATTGGTATGCCTTCCTAAATATCTTTTTCTTGTAGATCTATTTGGGTGTCATCCTGAAGCGAGCTAGCTCCTTTAGCTAATCCTTCAAAATGTCTTTGGAGTGAGCTTTGCTATTGGGCAAGTTAGATGGAGGAGTCATGATAGTCATGGGCTTAGTCATCTAATACATCTCATCATAATATTGTGCCCCGAAGGTTGCAAGCTTTGTCCCACTCACAATGCTCAAGGTCATCGTCTCAGGGTCAGTGTGAGAAACGATCCAGTGAATCATGTTCCCACATGGGAAAGCGGGGTATCTGCATGCAATCCGGTACAAGCTGAACTTATGAATGTTCATGTACACCTGACGGTCTTCAAGGTCTTCCCCAAAAGTACCCATGAATGTTTCATTCACCTCTTGCCACTTCAGTTTGATGTCTTTGTCTAGATACAACTTCGTATCTTTGTAGATCGGCAGATTAGAGGAAACCTTCTCAACTACTGCTCCAGTTGCAATACCATCAGTGCCCTAAGATCCTATCCTCTTGGAAACAAGCAACATGCATGGAAACAAATATGTCAGTGAAAACAAAGCGAATCCGAGAAAGGACACAACACATACCTAGGGAAATGATGAGTGAGATTGCGCTAATTTCACTGGGAGGGTGGATGACTGGCTGGAAGAACTACGCAAAAAGTAGTCTAGGCTATGGGGAGGTTGGACTGGCTGTTGGATCTATGAAATATGCAATCCAGTGAGGAAACTGGCTATTGGGAATGCGCAATGTGCAATTTCAGCTTGGAAGGACTGTTGGCCCAAGGACAGATTTGCGCAAATTTTTAGGCCAAGCAACCACCGTCCTCCAGAAATGTGCAAAATAGTCTTGGAGGCTAGTGCTGGTCAAGAATGCACAAATATGGAGAGGATGGTGAGCCTTCCTCCCTCAGATTGCGTAATGTAGCCTTGGTGAAGGCACAGACCGGGCCAAGGTGGGCCCGACTCGCCGATTGGAAACTGAAAGAAAGTAAGACAATGAAATGCATGGTGACACTAAGTGATAGCAGAAGTGAATAACAGTGCATGCAAAACATGAATGAAAGAATCAACAAACAGATCAACATGCATGTGGGTGAGGTAGTTTGCTGGTTGGGTGAACATCTGTGTAAAACAGTTTCACACATGTGACAGTAGTGAGATAGTGACAAAAACTGAAACAAAGCTAGGACAAGATAGAATAAATATAAATGACAGTAGAAATTAAAATAAATCAAGAAAACATCACTCACACAAGAGAATACACAAAAAGTGACAGAAATGCTAAAAAATACAAGTTAAGGCCACTTACCGTGAATAGCTGAGTGGAGGTGTCGAAGAGTCCTAGATGTGCTATGGGATGTCAGAGCTCTAAGATTGATGTGAATGAATGAGCTCTGATGCGTTGAATAAATAAGTTTTGTATTATTACTCACATGCCACAAATCTAGGAAAAAGCGACACTTGGAGGGAAACTTCTAAAACAACTTTACATGTAACCCCTGGCTGCTAAAAATATCTCCTTGAATCATGGGATGCCTTTTGCATGTTGTCTCTTGCTATTCTAGGAAGACTAAGTCATGCATGCATGCAAGACAATTTTCCCTGGACCTAGGTGGAACTAGTCAATCGGACTGTCCATGCATGCAAGTGCTCAAATACTTGGGAAGAATGTGCATCACTTGCTGGGAGTTGGGCTGACTACATGGGAGGTTTGCACAATTTCTCGGTAGAGCAGCTGACTGCTACCCCAGATTTGTGCAAATCCTGGGCTGATGCTGCTGGGAAAATTTGTGCAAATCCTATTGGGAGGGTTGGTTGGCAGGATTGTGCAATCTTGGAGTCCAACAGGTTGCCAGAGATGATTGCACAATTCCTAGAGGGAAGGTTGGTTACCCTCCAGAAATGCACAATTTTCAAGGCAAAGCTCCTCAGCCTGTAGCTAGACCAAGACCACGTAAGTAGCCTGTGAGGGGAATGGATCAACTGTGTTCGATAGGCTTCCTTTGTGCGAGGAAAACACTGAAGCTTGAGTACTTGACGAAGCAAGACAAAGTGTTGTGTAAGGTTGGTAGGGAGGCTCCAAAACAGGCTAAGGTAAAATTTTGGAGGGTGGTTGTAGCCGCTACAACACCATGTTGTCATGGGATTCTTTCTTGGTTGAGTTTTGGATTTCTAGAAGATTTTGGATCTGGGTGAGGTGGTCTTAGGAAGATCCCAAGGGTTGGGGGTGGAGATGGTTTGTCTTCGTGGACCCCTCAACTGGTGGGTGGAGACAGGAAGCTTCCTCAAGGAATGGTGAAGTAATTTTGAGGCATCCAAGCTTGGTTTTTTTTTGTGATCTCAAGATTGGTTTAGGTGAGATCATGGTATGGTGAGGGTGGAGGTGTTTTAACCTTTGGATTCCCTTGGTTTTTTATGGATTGGTTTATCCCTTGAGTTCCCACATTCATGCTTGGAATATGGCATGGGGGTGATTGGTTGGCTCTTGCATATGGTCAATAAGAGCTAAGTTCCTCTTTCATTTAATGAGTAATTATACTTGTTATTATGTGGCTTTAATGGTTGTTCTATCATTGGTATCTATTTGGTTATATGCTGGTTATAAGCATGGTTATATGACATATTTAAGTATGGATCTTATCATATTTTAATTAATGAATGTTTGGTTAATGAATGCATGACCTAATTGGTGTTATGATAGCTATTGTGAGAATGCATAGGTACTTCTTTTTAAACCTTAGATAAGTTTCAGACCTCTATGTTTAGATATACATTCATTACCTGTAGGTTGCATGTTTACCATGTATTTTTCAAAACGTATGTTCTAGTTGGGAGGGATTAGGGCAAGTCCTTGTTCAATTTTTTTTATTAGAAGCTTTGTTTCTCTATTATTTATCATCACTAGAAGTTTCATTCAGTTATGGGTATAGGCCTGAGTCCTAGCCCTGAAAAAGTGGCTCAGATTTCAAGGTTTCTGGCATAGAACTAACTAGAAAAGTCCATAGTAATTGTGAATCAGGCCTATGGGATCCACTAGAGGCTTACAGTCACTTGGAGGCCTTGTAAAAGGAGTGACTGAGGCTCTAGGTTAGTGGAAAAGGAGAGTTAACTCAGGGGTTGGACGCCTAGAGGGATTGGGTATCTCTTTGAGGTCTGGAACCATCTAAGGGAAGTCAGTAAGGTATTGATTTGTTGACTCCATTTCCTTAAGTTCATATAGGAGGTTGAGTCTTATCATAGTGACCCTCAGATCATGTTTACCTCAAGAAAACCAGTGAAAGTTGGTAAATGTGGCAAGAGGTGGTTACAAGGTGGTACCAGAGCCAAGTTCCACTCTCTTTGGGTAAAATCTAATGTTCTCAAGGTTACGGTTGTCATGCATGGGGTCATGGTATACAATTGGTATAATTACAAATGATGTTGTTATAGATATGCTTATTATTATATATGTATCACGCTAATGTGGATTGATTTTGTAGACTAGATAAGCCTCCCCTAAACATCAATGAGGTATGGCTTTGATTTTGTTATCTATTTGGTTTACTCGACATGGCCTACTTGCAGGAAGAAGAGAATCTGAGATGATGAAAAAAATGGTAGACTGTAGTTCTTGTGACTCTCCCTACAGAGCAGTTGGGTAGCAAGGAGATGGGAATTCTCCTGGTATATTAGATACATTGAGGAGTTTGAGGGCAAAAATCAAAATTTGCAAAGCGGACAAAAGGTTGGTTGAGGATCAGGAAAGACATGCAAGGGCTTAGGAAAGGCAGGAAGAAGTGAATGTAGTGATTCTTCAGAGCTTTTTAGATTTTTAGAGACAAGAATAGTTTAGTTTCAGTCAAGGGAAGGAAGAGAAAGCCAGTGAAGCCTATGGTAGCAAGTATCAGTCCAGATACAAGTTGGATAGAGGGGATATAGTCACTGGATACACCTAACATGAGGGCTGGCATGTAGGGGCAGCCTACTAGTTCCTCATATAGGAGACACCATCACCTTCATCATCCTTATAGGAGGAGTGAGTAGTTGCCTCAGGAATTCAAGAAAGTCAAGCCTCCTACATTAATTTGATGGAGAGATGAAGAAGTTAGAAGATGTAGAGTAATTATTGCTTGGGATGAAGAAATTCTTCAGATTGCATAACTACTTAGAGAACGTGAAAGCCAAAGTAGCCACTTTCGGTCTCAAAGGGAAAGCAGATATTTAGTGGGAATATGTGAACAATGTCAAAAGAATTCAAGAAGAAGGGTTGATTTGGGATGCGTTTAATAGACTCTTCAAGAAGAAGTATCTGTCAGATAGGTACTATGATGATAGATCTAAAAAATTTTATGAACTACAGATGGGTTCTATGATATATAATTAGTATACTTGCAGGTTCTTAGAGTTGTTGAGGTATGTGATTTACCTCAAGGATGAGAAGGCTAAGATCCAAAGATTCACTAGTGGGTTACCAACAACATATAAAGGCTGGATTGAGTTTGATGAGCCTAGATTGTTGGAGGATTCTGTCCGAAAGTTGAAGAATTGTAATGAGCAAACAAAGTGTAAAGCTGAGCCTAAGCATGATTTGAATGGAAATGAGAAAGTTAAATGGAAATGGCCACTGAAGTGGGGAAGACCTCAAGATGCAAGTGAGAAAGAAAATGTTGCTCCTTACAAGGAGTTTAATGTAGTTGAGAAGGGACATGGGTCGCATCTCGGAGAGAAATAGAATATAGGTGATGGTAGGGGACCATTGCAGTGATGGATATGTGGCAAATATCATCACAAGCACTGTCCATTGTACCAGGGTGGCATGCCTCAGAGCTATAGTCAAGAGGCATTGTCAATCAGGGATGTTGGCCATAACATTCCTCATATTTATGTAGTTGTGGGCAACAAGCAGGAAGATCACCAGACATCCATTATTGATATGGAAGTTAAGCTTTGTGTTCATTTTGTTTCTATTTTGATTGATCATGTATGTAATTAAAGTTATGTTCATCCTAAAATAGTGTACAATTGTCACTCGAGAAAAGAAGTGCATGCAGAGTCTTGGTTGGTGCAGTTGGCTATAGCTACTAAGAATAAAGTTCATCACTGGGTAAGAGTTTGTGCATTTGCACTGAATGGTATTCCTACAATAGCACATCTAAATGTGTTTCCATTGGGATCATATAGTATCCTTTTGGGCATGGATTATCTGTACCTTCATAGGACCAAAGTAGATTCTTATGACAAGGTTATTGAGTGCTTGGATGATAATGGGGAAAAGAGAATCTTATAGAGAAACAAGAAGCCTACATCAGTTAGGATGGTCACAACTATAGAGGCTAAGCGTAGTTGTAGCAAAATATGTGTAATGTTTGCAGTCCATATTTATAGTGAAAAGGGTAAGGATGTTGAGGATGAATAAATCTTCAAGAGGTACCTTGTATCACAACATTTTTAGGATGTGTTTCCAATAGATATTCTAGAGTTTTCTCCCCATGGGGAAGTGGACTTTTCTATTGAGTTGGTATCAAGAGTAGCACCAGCATCAAAGACACCTTACAGGATGAGAACACTATAGTTAGTAGAGTTGAAGTTGCAGTTGAAGTAAATTATTGATAAGTGATACATTAGATCTAGTGTATTGCCTTGGGGTGCACCAATATTGTTCGTAAAGAAGAAGGATGGTAATCTTAGGTTTTGCATTGATTACAGGTAGTTAAACAAGGTGACCATAAAAAACAGGTACCCATTGATAAGGATTGATGAATTGTTTAATCAATTGAAGGGAGAAACAATGTTCTAGAAGATTGATTTGAGATTAGGATATTATAGAATTCCTTGTAGATTCAAACTACTAATTGTAATTTACTAAAACAATAGACTTTAATATATTCTACTCATCTACTGAAACAATTAAACAATCCTGAAATCACGAAGAATAGAAAGAAAGAATTCAATCAAAACATTACACAATTATTTCCTATGGAAACCATAGCTAAAAACCCCTGCTATATGTATATTTCATTATTCATAAAATATGAGAAGATTACAATGCTCTGCTCAAGCCCGAGCAACCTCTACACTATCTTTGTCTGTCTCATTGCTTCCTAGAAAATCCCAGGCCAATACTTAACCAATTTTTTACTTGCCCAAGTCCCTAGTTCCTTGCATTTTTTCCTTGGGAATAACCCCTATTAATTAGGGAAATTCCTCAATTAGAATTGTGCAATCCTCATAGGCCTTCCTCTTATGACATGCGCCACCTATACAATTCAGATGATTATAAAATTGACAATACATTGTCCTTGAACTCCAATCTCAACTGGGTAATGCTCAGATCTGATATGTATGAGTTATTTATGAGTGACTCATCATTTAAATGGTTGAACACATGAAGCAACACCCCACTGTCTGACCTCGTACTAGTTCCTCCATTAGTTGGAACTAGTTTAACTAACTTTAACTTAGTTAAATTGAATTAATTGATTATAACTCAAAATCAAGTCAACCAGAGCCTATAATGTAGGAGAACCTCTACATGACTCTAGTTAGACCCTCAACTCGAATTAACTGAGCCAAATAATTAAAATTAACTTAGTTAACTAATACAAGTTGTCATGTGCCCCGGCTGTGGGTGAATGACCATGGTATTAATGAGCCGGCGGTGTCATTCAATGACAAGTGGCCGCCAGTTCTTGACAGATGGGCCGAAGACTCGCGAAGGAGTCCGGCCATAGTTAATGCACGCAGGCTCTCGCAAGTGGGCAGGGGTATTAGACCGCCGAGAGGCGGCACTTCGACGCCGAGAGGCAGGCATTCGAGAGGTTCAGGTGAGCGAAGCTCTGGCTATCTGGCTGAGCGGGGTATTCTCTGGTTGAGCGGGGTGTTCTCTGGTTCAGGAGAGCGAGGCTCTGGTTATCTGGCTGAACGAGGTGTTCTCTGGTCGAGCGGGGTGTTATCTGGTTATCTGGTTGAGCGGAGTGTTCTCTGGTCGAGCGGGGTGTTATCTAGTTATCTGGTTATCTGGCTGAGGAATTCCCTGATTTCAAGAGTGAACAGTGTGGGGAACTGTCTACGAAAGCTAGTGAGACGCGACAGTAGCTCTGGTGAGTGCAGCTCTGGTTGGCTGGTAAGCGTAGCCCTGGTTGTTTGGTTGTCCGGTTGTCTGGTTTGGTTAGGGAGGGGGTTATTCAATTCTTGGATGTCTGCTCGGTGTGGGAGAAAGATTGTCCATCAACCTTGGCCCTCAGCTCTTGAGGCCTTGGTTCGAGGGGCATTTCTAGGACGTCCTGTTTTTTCTGGGTACGGGTCGGGTCATTTAGCTGGGGCACTCTCTCCGGGTGTGGTTCTGTATCAGGCCTGGCCTCTATCCTAGTGTGGTTCTGTATCAGGCCTTGCCTCTGTCAGTGTTAGCGTCGTATCATGCCACAAGAATGGCTACGTGGAGCCTGTCGGCGTGGTGGCTCAAGAGGCGAAGGCCGAGCAAGAGCCTCGTCTCCACACTCCTCTGCGTCCTTAGAGGAAATTCTCTCTCCACATGCTTGCACAGGGAGAGGGCGAGGCAGAGGATGAGGCAGGTCAGCAGTATGTCCCTTTGGAGGGCATCCATCAGCCCGTTTCATGTTCCCCTGCATCCTAGACAATGCTATATATTTCGTCATGGTGCGCATTGAAAAATGCGAGCACCAAGACTGACCTGGAGCCTCAGCTGATCCAAGGCCACCATCGCCTGTTCCTGGTCAGCAATTACAGTCTCAGGAAGCCGCGGGTGAGGTGGCGAGAAACCAAGCTGGACCAAGCGAGCCTGAGAGGAACACTGCGCCCTACACCAACACGAGTGACTTAGACTCCTACGACTGCCCGGTGGTGGAGGAGCCACACGGCACTTTCATCCCCCCGATGGTGGAGGAGCCTCCAAATCCTCGCACCTAGGCGCGCAGTCTGGGCTTCTATGGTGGTATGGCTTTGTTCTGTTCATTTTTGCAAATCTACAAAGCGGCACCTGTCGTTTTTGGTAATCAGTCCAAGTCTATGTTCATTTCTGCAAAGTCTGTGTCAATCATGGTTTATGTATCCGAGTCTGTAATGTCGATTCTGCCTTATCAGTTCAGTGTCTGTAAGCACCTTCTCAGTTTTGTATGGGTCTGCAACCTCCTCCCTTGTGTTGCAGGGAGTGGCAGGTTCAGTTTTTGGAGTCTTCAGTATAGTTATGGTTCTAGTTGGGGTAAAGAGGACGGTCTCACAGTCCTCCCTCTCAAGCTCAGTTTCAGATTTGAATTGTCATCCTGTCCATGTAGCCAATTTTGGCGGAAAATGTAACTCTCTGTAACTTTTTGTATTATAATAGAATAGTTCGATTTACACAAAAAAAAAATACAAGTTGTCATGTGATCTGGAATTACAATTTTATTCCTAATTTAATTCAAGGACAACATTAAATTATGATTTTCTTGTTGCATTTTCAACACTCCCTCTCAACATGATATGGATTATATGCTACCCCGATTCTTCCTCTATGGAACTCGAATTTTCCTCTTAAGAGTGCCTTCTTTAAGATGTTTGCATCTTGTTCCTATGTAGGAATGTACTCCAACAACATGATTCTCCTCTGCACACAATCTCGTAGATGGTGATACCGGATGTCGATATGCTTGGATCGATCATAAAAAATTGGATTCTCAGAGAGTTTGAAAACTAATTGTCACAGTAAATCACTTTAGGATCAATCTTTTGAACAAATAACCCAACAAGGTCTTCCTCCTCCAGATAGCCTCACAAGTCTCTTGACTAGTATCCAAGTACTTTGCTTCTGCCAAACTGAGTGCAATTGATCTCTGCTTTTGCCAAACTAAGTGAAATTGATCTCTGCTTCTTGTTGTACCAAGAAATTGTTGCTGACCCAATACTAAAGATTCCCCTTGATGTTCTCTTCCTGTCAGATGGGCTCCCTACCTATTCTACATCTGTGAAGCCTTACAACTTCACTCCCTCTATCCATCTGTACCAAAGAGCAAACTGAGTGGTGCCTCGAGGTACCTCAGCACATGTTTAGTTTCCTTCCAATATATTTTGGTTGGCTTGACCATTGCTTGACTAAGATGGTTAATTGCAAAACATATGTTTGGTCATGTGTTCACCAAATACATAAGTGAACCCACAAGCTTCCTGTAAATAGTGGCCTCTACTACTTCACTTGAAGTGGCATCTTCCTTCCTTCAATTATGTGCTAGAGTCTCCATGGGTTTATTGCTCTCCATGTGGAATTTCTTCAGTATCTCATTAACATAATTTTCCTAAGAGAAACAGTTCCTCATCTCCTTTCCATATTTCCATACCAAGGAAATAATGCATGAACCCTAGGTCCTTCATATTGAATTCTCTTTCAAGATCCTCTTTGCAAGATTTTACTAGCTTCTCATCACCTGTTAGAATTAAATCATCAACATATAATACTATTGTTGGGAACAGGTCCCCTACGATCAATTTTGGGGTTTAAAGCCCAAGTTTTGGGGCTAAAGGCCCAAGTTTTGCATAAAGAATGTAAAGTCTCCGCATTTTGGGGTCGCAGAGCGTGAAGATGTAAACAGTCAAAAAGGGTTTCCACCCTTAGTTTAGGTGGCTTGTGTGGGCTTGATGAGATTCACCCTTGGACCGCGGACCATGGAATTGTATAAAAAGGGAGTCTTAGAAGAGTCTAAGGTAGTTCAGTTCTAGTAAGTTTTTGGGAAATTGATTGATGTAATGGGACTGTGAGAGCTAAGAGTGAAGAGTCTTGGCATAGGAAGGAGGCTCTATAGATGAATTCGTAGAGGCCCAGGGTAGTAGTTCGTAGCTGAGTGTGTGGACCCCTGCAGCTGTGCGTGCAAAGAAGTTAGAGTCTGTACTGAAAATATGAGCCATCAATAAAGAGAATTATTCTAGAGATATCTGTGTATGAGCTATTTTACTTCTTTTATGAATGTATGCGGTTATGTTATGTTGAATACGGGGTTTATGATTTAATACTGTATTGATGCGTGAATCTATGTGTTTTACTTTTTCATATGAATGCAAGTAAGAACATCTATTTACACGAAGATAATCATAATGCATATTGAAGTTAACCAATACTTAAGCTAATCTGGGTAGACACAGAAGTAAGGGTAATTACAGAGGCACATAAGCATCTGAATTTCTTGTTTAGGGTACGTGAAGGACGATTGTAGACCTTCGCGAAGGTATTGAAGCCGAATAAGAGATGTACATTGATAAGCCCTAAAGGGCTTATCAGTCTGCACGAAGGAAGGGTTATGGTATAAAACGACATCACAACTATCTCAGGGTGCAAAAACTTGGTTCATGCATCCCCCCATACTGCTTTGGGTGAGACTTCAGTCCGTGCTCTGTGGATTGATGCCAAAAGGGCCAGTAGTGTAGGGATTTGCTTGGCTAATTAATGTTGAACCTGGGTTAGGGATCATCAATCCAAGAAATGGTTCCATTGCCGGGACCAGGATTTGCATAATGAGATGTGCGATGTCGCATCACTGGAATCCAACTAAGAAGGAGATTGAGGACTAGTTGGATAGAAAAATCCACAAATTCACAAAAAGACAATAGGAATCCATGATTGATGAAAGAATAATGGTTGGACAGATACCTATACAAAAAGATACACGATATCTTATTTTGTTCCTTCCTGGTCGAGTTGTACAAGTGGATCGTGAAATTGGCAGACGACCAAGGAAGGTGGAGGCTTGACGGTACAATAGTTTGGACCTCGGATTTAGTGCAGAGATTAGAAGCCTATGAAGATAATATTGCACGTGTTGTCGATCATTAGCTCGATCATATCATAGGATGGTTCGTGACAGAGTTTGTAGTCAATACCTCGGTCAGTCACAATGAAGTAGAGAACCACTTCTTCAAGGTGCCGCAAGGTAAGTATTTAAAATTGTTAAATACCTGGATTAAGATGCTCTTGTGTGAAAAGTGGGTTATGCAGCTACCTTGATGTTTGGGGCTGCGCGAAGTGGAAGGATATTCAGGAACTAGGGGAAAATAGGCCCTGAATATAATTCACTAATTGAACCTCCTCTGAGTGATTACGAGGAAGCAACACAGGCATCTCCGCAGAGCATTGTTCAGCTGATAAAGCAAGGGTTCCTGTGAATACCCCATCCACCCACACCACCTCCAGCTTCACCTCCGCCACATACACCTTCGCTTACACCATTGCCACCTCCGCCATCATTCAATATGGTGAACTTAGTAAAGCTATATGTGTTCAAGGGCATGGGAAGTGAAGATCCATACCAGTTTTGGTTTATCGTGAAGGCTGTATGGGAAGCTTAGGGTATCATAGATGAGAAAATGAAGAAATCCACATTGGTTAGTGATTGGCAGGATTGCGCACTAACATGATACATTAAGTACTGCAATGATAACCCGACGTCTGTGTTGGCAGATATCCAGATTGTGCTGAATAAGGAATTCAATAGACCTAAGTCTGAAGCACAATCAATTATGGGATTAAAAGAGATGATGATGAAGCCTGGTGAGACACCCTAGGATCTAGATCAGAGATTGAAGTGTACAATCCATGAAGCTAACATGAATCTGACTGATGGGCAGCACCACGAATGGTTTGTGGCTTTGCTCCTGCCTCATCTAAGGGTTGCGCTATCACAACAAAAGATTGGGACCTAGGTAGAAGCCTTGGAAATTGCGATGAGATTGCATGAGACACCAATGCAAGATGCTAATCTAGGGGTTCAGCAGATTCATGCACAATTGCAAAACTTTTTCCTAGAAATGTAGAGTTTGAAGAAAGATAGAACAACTCAGCTTGAGGTGCGCAAAGAAGTTTCGTGCCTGAAGTGAAAATGCGAGAGGCATGACAAAGATCACTGTCTAGTCTTCGCAAATTATGTTGCAGTAGGGGGACCAATGCCGCTGAGATTGGAAGCTCCAGCAGGGCCCAATATAAGGCTCTTTCTATGGTGTGTTATCTGTTAGGTTGTTGGAAAACATGCGACAAACAATTGCCATTTGCAGAAATTCATACAGATATCACAACAACTCTTCTGCAACTTCTGTCAATTGGTGGGTCATGATGAGCACAATTTTTGTAGTTACAAATTAATGATGGATAGAATGCCTGCATATAGGGTGCAGGAAAAAACCTGGCCTCTGGACCAAGGCACTAGGGGAGCATGAGGTGAGTATTAGGGGTGCGGATGAGGCCAAGGTGGAGGAGGACCTAGTAGAGGTCGAGGGTAGGTCATTTGTTACAACTATGGGGAACCAGGAACTAAGCGTGAGATTGCTTGAATCTTACATCATGCCACTATTGTACTTAGTTTGACCACGCAATAGAGGATTGCCCTATATTGTTAGACAAGATAGATGAAAAGGGGGTGCAACCTCAGTAGCTGACTCAAAACCTGCAGATGATAAGGGCTAAGCCTCATGAGGAAGATCCTATGGTAAATATTGTGGAGTGGAGCGATGACTGGCGAACATAAGGGGAAGAAGCCTAAAGGAGCTGAGTGGGTCCACAAAGCGCCAGAAAAAGAGATTAGGTTTGATCTAGAACATGCAGGAGAAACATTTATGGAAGCAAAGAAAAGATTCATTGAGGCCTCTACCTCGAGAAGCCAGGAAAAATTGGCTGAAGAAATGGACTTGTCCATGATTACGACTTTTACAAACCTGTATGAAGCTACTGCACAATAACAAGGCTATGAAGGGACTGCAGGAGCTGATCAATAGGTGCACTGGGAAGGAAAATGCTACTGACAAACTGTACATAGTCAGGAAGATTTGCAGGGATAAGGTGAGAATGCGGCGTGAGATGAGGCTCACTGCGCAGATAGGAGAATATGAGATGGATCAATTTATTCTATATTTGGGGTCATATGCGAATGCGTTTCTGAAGAAGACATGGGAGAGAATGGGGAGACTTATGCTATAGTGGTCTCCGATTCAGTTAAGAATGGAAAATCAGCAGAAAATCATCCCCATGGGAAGATTACAGGGAGTAACAATTGATATTGAGGGCACGAGCTCATTAGATGATTTTGAAGTAATAGAGATTGTGGATGATAGAAATCCATACCCCATGCTCCTTGGGATCGATTGGGCCACTGACATGAATGGGGTAATCAATTTAAAAAAGTGGAAGATGATATTTGAGAAGAAATCACTCTGCATAGTGGTGCCCCTAAACCTTGCAGAAGGATCGTGCTATACTGAACTGGTCTGCAATTATGAAAGTGATGATGATTTGGACCATATTTACAAGATAATAGCACAAGATCAGGATTGGGTGAATCCAAAAGCAGATGGGCGTATTTCATGGGACTGTGAAAGTTCCTGCACATTAGATTCAGACGAAGAATTGGAGCACTTGCAGAATAAATTGCATGAAGTATCTACGTTGCGTTGTAACATGATGACCAAGTTGTTGTGTTGTGTATCGTCAGAGGTAAGAAATCTACCTTAATATGATGGTTTAACTAATGTTGATAAATTTTTGCATGCATTCGAGAGAGAAGTGCCAAAGAAGCATCACTTCTAGGCCTTGGACTGGGTGCTGCGCACTACGCCTGCGAGATGATGGGGTACGCACAAGGATAGTTTTGATGACTGGCGCATATACAAAAAAATGATGAGAGTGCGATTTGGCCACCCACAAGTGTGGCTAACAGAAGAATATGATGGGAGGAATGACCCGCGCGACCATTTGGCCAAATGGACTAAAGTGTATGGAGCAGAGCCTCAGCCGAAGTGGGTACATCTGTTTTGTCATACCTTGGATGTTATACCGATGAATTGGTACTTGGAGACAGAGCTCTGCCATGGCACTAAAGAATGGTATGTTTTGCGCCAAGGATTTTTTATGATGTTTAGCTTTGAGGATGGGTTTGAATGTATTGATGAAGCATTGTAGGAGATCAAGGCAATGATCTTCAAGATACCGTAGGATCCTCTAGATTTGATTCAACCTGATTGGACTACCCAGCTAAGCCACACGTTGGATTGCCACAATGTGACAACAGAAGAAGAAGACAAAGAACCGAGGAAGATTAATATTCTAGAGACTGAAGGTCACCGCGAAGTTGAAAGATTGCAACTAGAGAGTCCAGACATCACCGAGCCACTCAAAAAATAGATAGGTGAACATTGGCACGAAGGCAGAGCTGAAGTTTTCAAATATTGGGGACTATTGGGATGACACAACAGTAGATAAGGTCGCTGAATTTCTCCGCGAATATCAGGATCTATTCCCTACGAATGTTTTAGATCTAAAAGGGATAATAGGGGACTTGGGTGTCATGAAGATCTCTTTAAAACTGGACACGAAGCCAATTAAGCAAAGGCCTTACTGCCTCAACTCAAAGTATAAAGAAAGGGTCCACTTGGAATTGGATAAAATGCTTGCAACAGAAATCATTGAACCAGTAGAAGACTCTGATTAGGTAAGCCCAATGGTAGTTTAGGACAAGAAACAAAAGGATGAGATACGGATATGTGTAGATCTCTGGAAGTTTCATGATGCTTGTGTGCATGATCCTTTCCCAACTCCATTCACCGATGAGGTGTTGGATAATGTTGGCAGCCAAGAAGTGTATTCGTTTACTGATGGGTTCTCAGGGTACCATCAGATCAAGATCGCATTGGAGGATAGAAGTAAGATGACCTTCATGATTGAATGGGGATGCTTCTAGTATATTGTGATGCCTTTTGGGCTGAATAACGCATCGGTGATATTCTCACACGTAGTCATCACAGCGTTCAAAGATTTCATTCACAAATTTCTGGAGATATACTTTGACGATTGGACAATGTTTGGACTGGTAAAGCACCACATAGCAAATCTGCGCTTGATGCTGGATACATGTTGGAGGTAATAGATCGCACTCAATCTAAAGAAATGTTTGTTCTGTGTCCCTTTTAGGATCTTTCTAGGTCACGTGGTATGGAAACAAGGCTTAATGGTAGACCCTACGAAGATCAGTTATAATCAATTTGGAGGCACCAAGAAGTATGAAACAGTTGCGCGCAACGTTGGGGCATACAGGGCACTATAGAAAGTTCATCAAAAGATATGCCCAGATTACCATATTGATGGAGAAATTGTAAAAAGGGATGCTACATTCTTTTGGAATGAAGAATGTCAGAGGAACTTGGACATACAAAAAGAAAAAATGGTCATTGCGCCGAACCTTATCTTCTCGGATTGGAAGAAGGAATTTCATGTGCATGTGGATGCGTCATGTATTGTGTTGGGAGTAGTACTAACACAGGCTGGTGAGGGAGAATTGGATCATCCTATAGCATTCGCAAGTAGGAAGCTATCTAAAGATAAGAAGAATTATTCAACGACAGAGTGTGAAGGCCTGGCGATGGTATGCACGCTCAAGAAGTTTAGGCACTACTTGCTAGGCAGACACTTTAAGATGTATATAAACCATTCTGCATTAAAGTACTTGGTGAACAAGCCTATGTTGGGGGGAAAAATATGCAGAAGATTGTTGTTTTTTCAAGAATATTATTTTGAAGTTATTATGAAACCAAGACGATTGAATGCCAAACCAGATCATTTATCATGCATTGAAACAGGAGAGGGGCCTACTAATTTGGAGGAAGGACTACCTAATGCACAACTATTTGCGGTGCACTCACTGACAATCACTTTGAAGATATTATACACTTCCTGACGATGGGAATGGCTCGAGAAGGATATACTAGCCAACAAAAGAAGGAATTGGTGGTGCACGCGACAGAATTTTCTGTCATTGCAGGACACTTGTATAAAATGGGATCAAATCAAACACTATGACATTATGTGCCAGAATTTGAATGAAGCAGCATCCTCATTGAGGCTCATGGAGGAACTGCGGGAGGACATTCTGCGGGAAAAGAAACAACATAGAAGATTCTACACATTAGGTTGTGGTGGCTGACACTTCATAAGGATTCAAAAGCATATTGTAGGGCATGCGATGCATGCCAAAGGATTGGTAGACCATCATGGAGGGATGAGCTACCTCTGAATCTACAGATATCATTACAGCATTCGAGAAGTGGGCAATTGACTTTGTAGGACCAATTCAGCCCCCAGGAAAGAAGACAGGTGCACGGTACATCATCACAATGACTGAGTATTTAACCAGATGGGTGGAGGCACAGTGTGTGAAGGACTGTACAAGTGAAACAACATCAAAATTCATCTTTGAGTACATGCTGATGAGGTTTGGTTGTCCGTAAATTTTGATGAGCGATCATCGTATGCATTTTCTTGATGAAACAATCAACGCGTTGACGGAGGAATTTCAGGTTTACCATTAGAAGAGTATGCCATATCACCTATAGGCTAATGGAACTATAGAAGCATTTGATAATATATTGGAGAGTATGCTGACGAAGGTTTGCAATGCACAAAGAAGTGACTAGGATGTGCACGTACTTGCAGTGTTATGGGCTTACATAACAACTTGTAAGACACTGACTGGACAAATGCCTTTCAGGCTGGTTTATGGCATTGAAGCTATGATGCCAATGGAATACATTGTACCTAGTCTGTGCATAGTAGCATTCA
Organism: Pinus taeda; assembly: GCA_000404065.3. NCBI lineage: Eukaryota > Viridiplantae > Streptophyta > Pinopsida > Pinales > Pinaceae > Pinus > Pinus taeda. Next base: position 11,130 of record APFE030919029.1, on the reverse strand, counting down.
CAAGAATGGCAGATCGCGGAGCCATGGAAGAAAGGCTCACGTAGTTGATAGAACTGGAAGAAGATAGGTTTTTTACTTGATTCCATCAGCAAGTTCAAAAGGAGCGCAAAAAGGCATGGCACGATCAGCACATCAAACTACGCACCTTCAAGGTAAATGATTCAGTGTTATTATATGATAGCAAGTTTGATAAATTTCCAGAAAAATTCCAAATGCATTGGCTAGGTCCCTATGTCATCGAGGAGATTACCAATGGTGGAGCAGTTGAATTGGTGAAGTTGAATGGAGAGCCATTTCCAGGGAAGGTGAATGGTAGCAGATTGAATCCATACACAAGGGATCCAGCTAGATGACTATATGGTGGAAGTACAGTCTTAGCACTCTAGGTATTTGAAGGAGGTGCGAGACTATAATCTACACTACCCAGGTTGTAGAGTTGCACAATTGGGGTACTACACGAAATGGAGGATTGTCACAATGTTAGTAGAAGCGTGAGGGGAGCTACGCTATTGAAAGAGAGACCGCCTAGGGTAGCTGAAAAGTGACCATTATGGTCACTGTTCATGATTTGACAGTGGGAAAATGGCTAAATGGAGTGAGGGGCGATAATTAAGTCGGAATTTAGGAGCCAGATCTTTGAAAATCTGTCGCCACTCTAGTATATATGAACAAATTTTAGGGGGAATGGTCAGATTCAAATTAAAAATTGCCTATACATTACAGATGGCTGACCAATGAAAAAAACATGGCATTTTGAGAATTGAGGTGTTGAGCTATCAGGCACACATGAACCTTGACTATTTCGAGGCTTTAGTAGCGACTTCAGTGTTTGAGAAATTGTTGAAGGAAACTCATGAGCTCTTAACTGGCATCATGTTAGCACCCGTGGAGACTGCAAGTGTTGGAAAAGTGATGGCAACTGAAGGAGATGCCCTGAAGGTAGCAAGTGTAGAGGTACCTACAGAAGTACCTAAATCGTCGAGGTCGCCTAGGCCGAGGCCTACACCGACTAGAGAGGGTCCAAAACCAAAGAAGGATAAGTAGAACGCAGCACAGTCAGTGCATGCGTTGCCTAGAAAGCACCCACAAAAATAAAATCCCACTGCATAGGAGAAGGGCAAGGTAGTAGACCTCAAACCTGACGAGGACATAGAAGACATTGATATGGGCATGGAAGACATTGATATGGGGGCCTAAGACATTAACATTGAGGGGGTAGATGCTATCTCCAAGCTGCTAGCATACATCCCTCCACACTGAGGCAAGGTCAAGGTCACAAAGGACATCAATTAGAACAAAATCACACTTTTCACACTGTTGTTACCACACAAGATCACATTTGAAGGTCCGTGCTTGGCACGCATCCCCCATTTAAAGCCGGAGGATTGGGACTTGGCAGATACAGAGCGCTTTCCCCACTTGGAAACCGATACATTCATACACCACATCTTCTATAAAGACTCTGGTATGACCGTGCTAGAGCCAAGGCAGTGGATAAAAGGGGTGGACAAGGCAGGACTGTTGAACCTGCTATGGGTGCCGCATTACAACTGCGTGCCCATAACTTTGATAGTGATCAAGAAACTATTATGCTTGGTGCATGATGGGTGCCTATGGTTTGGAGAAATGATACCAATCACTAACATGCTGATCCATAGGATCACTTTTCTCCTGCATTCAGGCTTGAACCCGGCCATGGCATTTGGCAGAAAGATGGGTGAGCGTGACCTTGTCGAGCGAATTAAGGACAAATTCAAGCTTGCCAAGAAGCAACACAGCTACTCCATCTCTAGCATAACCCACCACGCAATTAAAGTATCCACCCAGATCTTTGTGGGGAAAATAATGAGGAAGTGTCGTGCAGATGAAGTGTCGACATCGGTTGTGTCTTTAGCGGCCCAATGCACTGAGGGCGTACAATTTAATTAGCCATGCTACCTCTGTAGCAAGTTCCTTGCGAACTATAGAGTAGCACAAGACTAAAGAAATACCTTCCACTATGCATGGTTGTTGTTGTCAATTATACTAGTTGCATGGGACTTACCGGAGGACCATCAGTTTCCTCCAATTGCAATAGAGCTGCCAAAAGTAGTGAAGTTCGCTTCGCTCTGGGCCACGAAGGACCCCGCAAGGGTCAAGGACAGCAAGATATTTTGGATTCTCATGGAATCAAGCATCCACACTATAATCAATAGCAAGCCGTGGCTCTCACTGACTATCTTTGAGCAATTTTCCAAATATGTGGAGTTCAAGGAAAACTTCCATTGTGTTTCCATCAGAGCGCGGAAGAACCCTACACAAAAATGGTATTATATTCCATACCTAGAGACAGATGATGCAATCGCCTTGGTTTTGGAGAGCTGGCCAGCAGAGTCGTGCATAGCCTCAGACTTATCAGCTAGGTGCAGTAAGTCTACCATGAAGAAAAAGAAGGAAGAGGTCTAGTTAAAGATGGAGCAGTTGGCCGAAAGATGAAGGAAGGAAGTTGAGGACAAAGATAGAGCAGAGCGCACTGCCAAAAAGAAGGAAAAAGGGGAGGAGGAAGAGGAAGAGTGAAAATTTGATAGGAGTTAGAAGTCACCTTCTCCACAAAAAGGGAGGAGGAGCAGTGCTCAGAACAGGGAGGAGTAGACCTGGAGACTACTCCATTCCGAGTTAAGCGCACAAGGGAGCAGGAGAAAGTAGGGCTGCAGAAGAAGTCCAAGGCCAAAAAATCATCCCTTGACCCAATCACCTTGACAAAGGGTGATTTGAATGATATTGGTGATACAGTGACGGACGCAACCACAGAACTACTGTAGCATCACAAACAGGCCTTGGTAGCCATTCAAACAGGTTTGCGCAAGCTGCAGATCCAGGCTACTCAAGTGCAGACCAGTGTAGGGCAAGGCAGTGCGACGTCAAGCATTTTGGTGCTTGGAACCTCAAATGCAATAGAGATGGTCCAGTCAATGGATCCTTAGGTTGTCACACTGTTGGATGGAGCATTGACTGTAGAAACATAGGCTGACAGGGCCACTATCAGCGCCCTAAAGAAAGTCAGGTTAAAATTGGTCGCGCTTCCAAGTGAAGCGCTTCACAACCTGCAGGATGGTGTGATCATGGAACTATGGGCTCGGGAACAACGCGCCTTGATTGTTATCAATGAGAAGAAGGTGAATAATTCCCAGATGTTCGTAGAAAATACATTTGTGATTGAATTTCTTAAGAAGGTCATAGAAAAAAATGAGCGCACAATAGCTGTGGTGGCTGAGGCATGCCAGACTGTTATAGAGTTGAACATCCCAGAAGATGCGCCAGTCGATGCAAGGATCCAGAAGCTCGCTGCAAGTGTGCTCAAGTCACAAATAGAGCTAGCTAAGGTTCAATTTGAACTGAACTTAAAGATCACAGAACTTGAGTTGAGGGCCTAGCCTTCGACTCCACCAAAAGTCAGTGAGCAATGTGAGGCTATTATCAAAGAAGCCGTTGCAGCTATCAATACCGCAGTAAAGGATTACACTCAGCTCTTCAAACAGGCGCTTGAATTAGTTACCAATATGTAGGAATATCCCAACCTACAAAGGCTAGAAACTGAGGCACGGGAACTATAATAGAGGTATGACGAGGTCAAATCGATGACACACACCATCGCCATCATGCAGAGGTTGGCGAAGCTGCAGGAAGCAAAGGCACTAAAGGAACATGTGGAAGCAACTCAGGGCAAGGAGGCAGTATTGAAGTCTAGATTAGGGCTTTGGCTAGAGGAAGCCTATGTGCTCACAACCTCTATTGAAGGAAAATTGGCTAGTCTGCAAGCGACACAATAGAAAATACAGGCAGACAACGTAGGACCAGTGACGAAGCAACTGGTCAAGTAGGCTAAGCAGGCAACAACATTGTGTACCACTGAGGTTGTAGTAGTACTGGTGGAGTTGGGAGGTCTTCATGACAAGATCTCTGCTTCTCTGCCTTGGCTGAGTGACTCGGGGTGAGTCACCAGATTTGTGTTGGGGCCTGCTGGGAATGGGTCCCCTAAGGTCAACTTTGGGGTTAAAAGCCTAAGTTTTGGGGCTAAAGGCCCAAGTTTTTCATAAAGAATGTAAAGTCTCTGCATTTTGGGCCGCAGAGTGTGAAGATGTAAACAATCAAAAAGGGTTTCCGCCCTTAGTTTAGGTAGCTTGTGTGGGCTTAATGAGATCCACCTTTAGACCGCAAACCATGGGAATGTATAAAAAGGGAGTCTTAGAAGAGTCTAAGGTAATTCATTTCTAGTAATTTTTTGGGCAATTGATTGATGTAATGGCTTTGTGAGAGCTAAGAGCGATGAGTCTTAGCGTAGGAAGGATGCCTTGTAGCTGAGTGTGTAGAGGCCTAGGGTAGAAGTCCGCAGCTGAGTGTGCAAACCCTTGCAGCTATGTGCATAAGGAAGTTAGAGTTTGTACTGAAGATCTGAACCATCAATAAAGAGAATTATTTTGTAGATATTTGTGTATGATCTATTTTACTTTTGTTATGAATGGATGTGGTTATAATATGTTGAATACGAGGTTTATGATTTAATACTACATTGATGCACGAATCTATGTGTTTTACTTTGTCATATGAATGCAAGTATGAATATCTATTTATGCGAAGATAATCATAATGCATATTGAAGTTAACCAATACTTAAGATAATATGGGTAGACATAGAAGTAAGGGTAATTACAAAGGCACGTAAGCATTTGAATTACCTGTTTAGGGTACACGAAGGACAATCACAGACCTTCGCGAAGGTCTTGAAGTCGAATAAGAGAAGTACATTGATAAGCGCTAAAGGGCTTATCGGTTTGCGCAAAGGAAGGGTTAGGCTATAAAATAACATCAAAACTATCTCAAGGTGTGGAAACTTGGTTCCTACATCCCCCCATACTGCTTCGAGTGGGACTTCAATCCACGCTCTATGGATTGATGCCGAAAGGGCCAGTAGTATAGGGATTTTCTTGGCTAATTAACGCTGAACCTAGGTCAGGGCCCATCAAGCCAACAACTATAATCAACAATTTTCCTTCAACCACAATACGGTAAAGGTTCACATTTGCTTCACTTTTGGTGAAGCCCAACCCGGTGAAATAGTTTTCAATCCTGGTGTACCAATCACGGGGTGCTTGTTTCAATCCATACAATGCTCACTTGAGTTTTCACATATGTGAATCTCTATTAAAGTTCTCAAATCCTTCCAGATATTCAATGTACACCTCTTCCTTAATCACTCCATTGAGGAATGTTGTCTTCACATCCATATGATGTATCTTCCATCACATCTGCGCTGAAAGTAGTAGAATAGATTTGATTGAAGAGTACCTTGCTACAGGAGAAAAGGTCTCCTTGTAATCAATTCGCTCCACCTCAGAGAACCCTCTGGCCACAAATCTGGCCTTGTGTTTCTCCACACTCCCGTCTGCTACTTGATTTATCTTGTAAAGCCATCTGGAACTCACCACTTACTTGTCTGTTGGTCTTGGGACAACTTCCCAAACACTCATGGAGTCATACTCCTCTACCATGGCATCAACCCATATCTTTTTCTGCACTGCTTCCTCACATGAGGATGGCTCAATCTCTACACTCTTGCTCATCAGATCAATGTAGCCAGTGTACCAATCTGGTGACCTCCTCTTCTAGGGTTGTGACGTGGGTGATCCCACATTCTCTCTAGCATCATGCATAAATATATCATCCTCTCTGGTGTGATTCCTTCCATCTTTAGAAGTCTTTGCATGAGTGGGTGCTTCCACTCTCTTCTCCTTTGCATGCGGTTGCTCCAAGTCATCCAGAGGTTCTCCCTTTGGAACTAAAAGCTCCTCATCTGCATGTAACTGAATTTGCCTCTCAAGGGAACATATCATGGCCTTCTCTTAATCAAACTTCACATCACTACGAACCACTGACATCCTATGAGATGCAAAGTACATCCGATAGTTGTGAGGTGTATCAGTGTGCCCCACAAATATGCCCAACTAAGCTGTCGGTTCTAGCTTTTTCCTTGCATACTTGGTAACATGACAATAAAATGATGAACCAAATATCTTGAACTATGCCATATCTAGTTTCTTACCTGCAAAAAAAAAAAAAAACAAAACAAAAAAAACAAAAAAAAAAAAACAAAAACTTTTTTTGGTGTACTCATCGTGAGAATTTGATGAGCACTCCTATTATGCACATATACAGCTGTGTTGCATGCTTCAATCCACAAGTGCAATAGTAGACCCTGATCATGTAACATCACTTGTGCAGCTTCCATAATACTTATATTATTCCTTTCAGCCACCCCATTCTGTTATGGGCTATGGGGTGCTATTAACCCTCATCAAATGCCTGCTGATGCACATAAATTCTTGAATTCATTTGACACATATTCTCCATCGTTATCGCTCCTGAGAGCCTTCAATTTCCCGCCAATGTCTTTCTCAACAAGTGCTTTAAATACACAAAATTTAGAGAATGTCTAATCTTTCTTCTGCATGAAGAAAATCCAACACTTACATGAGAAATAATCTACAAATATTACATAATACCTGTGCTTGGCCATGGAGGCCATCGAGAATAGTCCACACACATTTGAGTGAATTCTTTCAAGGGTCCTTATCATGAAAGGTGGATTTAGTGTACTTCCCCATTGTACACCCTTTTCATGTATCTCTCTGCTCTATTGTACCCTTGGGAAGTCCTGTAGAAATATGTTGCATGATCTTCAAAAATCTATGGTGCAAGTGACCCAATATTCTATGCCACAACTCATCAATATGTCATCTCTGCACCTTCTCTTCTTTTGTGCTCAAAGAAACACAATATTCTACATCTAATTTGTAGAGTTTCTTCACTTGAACCTCGATCTGCTTTACTTGTCCTAAGGCTATGTGACGAAGGAAAGCCTTTCCTTTTCTAAATATCACATCGTAGCCATGGTCCTCCAACATAACAAATGAAACCAAATTCTTCTTCAAACCCGGAACGTACATGACATCTTTCAATGTGAGAGGAGAACTAGACTCTCTCTGAAAAGTAACAATATCCATGTCAATCACGCTATACCTTCCATCATCTCCCATTTTGATGTGCATCTAGATGTCCTTCTCCTCCAAGTCATGGAAGAATTCTTTGTGTCCGGTCGTATGGAATGAGGCTCTGCTATCCAGATACCACACACTACCCATCACCGATGTCACCATGCAAGTGATGACGGTGAAATCCAACTCGATGTTGGCATTATGATTCAGGTGTTGTCCTTGATGGCAACTCACTCAGAGGAATGATACAGGTGATGACAACTCACTCAGAGGACAGATCATAGTGCAGCAGGTAAATAGAGAGATATACGTAGGTTGACCATGAAGAAAGAGCGTATATACGTGGGTTATCGAAGCAGAAGGAGCGTGCACGTATACACGCGGGTTAATAAGAGTAAAGGTGCGTACATGTTGGAAATCATGGTTTTGGTCCGTGGTATTTGGTCCATAGTATTTGGTCCAAAGTGACGACCCCAAGTATTGGGTTCATGGTATTGTTTATACATGGTTTTGGACCATGGTATTGAGAGAAGCCTAACCTATATAAGGAGAAGATCATTAGGCAAAGAGAGTAGCAAGGAATGTAGATCTGACGAAGTGCGAAGATCTAGTATTGCTGGTTATCGGTTTGTGTTGCTTGGATTGGGTTGATATAACAGCGAAGGAACAAGTAATTATCTTTAGATCTGTACGCAGGTTGTATGAGGTGAAAGCGCGTATACACATTGTTTTGGTATAGTAAAGTAGCGTATGCATTATGAGATTTGGCATTTCAGGTTGCTGTTGATTCTACTGGTTGTTGCAGAGTTCTGGGCTCTAGTTTGCGTTCTGTGTTTTGACGACAGGGTTTCAGTGATTGAGTATTGGGTGATTTAGAGATTTATGATGCAAGTATAAGTGGATGATTGTATTGCAGCAGTGATTGTTTTGTACTTATGGATCCAGTCTGAAAATTGATGAAACGTGGTCCCTGGAGAAAAGAAGGTTGCAGCCTTCTATAGGTCAGCACCTACGTACTAGTATATCCGCTAGTACAAGAGCTAAGGGGGTTGTAGCTCCCTTCCAGAAGTAACTAGAAAATGAGAGAGGGTTTTAGCCCTCTGCAGGTTGTAGCCTGTGTGCTGGTAAAGGACTGCACCAGTACATTGTAAAAGAAGCTTCTTATTAAAAGGAAGAAAGAGACGAATTACAGCAAGTGGTTTTCACCCACATTGGGTTTCCACCTTATATCATGGTGTTCATGTGTACTTCTTATGTGTGATGATCTGTACTGTTTTAATTCACCTGTTTACTATTAATGTGGTTAATAATGTTCTGATGCATTTACTAAAGATAAGCTAATTGAATCATAAGATTGCTGCATATACGCTTGTTGCATTTAATACAGTCGCGTATATACGCGTATACCCTTAACTGAAGTCGCGTATATGAATCTGAGTGTGAGAATGAAAAAGTATCTAATTTGATAATACTGATTCCCCCCCCCCCCCCTCTCAGTATTATTTTTCTACAATTGGTATCAGAGCAGGTCCTTTTAAAGAAGCTTGATCGCTTGAAGGAAAAGATCCATCGAAATGGCTAATCCAGAAAAAGAGGCACATATCAGGCCACCAGTCTTTGATGGGAGCAACTTTACCCACTGGAAGATAAGAACCAAAGCATATCTACAATCACTTGGAGCAGAAGTTTTGGGAATCGTAGAAAGTGGATACAATTTCCCATCAGCAGTTCCTACAGATGCAGGCGAGAAAAGCAATATGAGCTCAATGCCAAAGCTGTTACTGTCTTATTGGGAAGTTTGACACAATCATAATTTATGAAGATCATGCATTACAAATCAGCTAAGGAAATATGGGACAAAATCATTCTAAGCTACGAAGGAGATGAACAGGTAAAAAGAGCAAAGCTTCAAACTCTTAGAATCTGGTATGAAAATCTTAAGATGCATAGTAATGAAAGCATGGCTAATTACTTCTTGTGTATGATGAGATTGTAAATTGTATGAGGGATTTGGGTGAAGAATTTAAGGAAGTTGTCTTAGTTGAAAAGGTTTTGAGATCCATGTCTTCTAAATTTGATTCCAAAGTGTCTGCCATAGAAGAAAAGGAGAATCTGCAGAAAATCACCATGTCACAGCTTCACGGAATCTTAACTACTTTTGAGATGCGAAAAGAGGGACCATCAGAAGCTGCATTCGAAGCATCAGGATACATGTCAGAGGAAGAAGAGGAGGTAAATTGTTTCAAGAATCTTGAACGGGGAACTGGACGATTCAAAGGTATGCTACCCTTCAAATGCTTTTCATGTGGTAGAGTTGGTCACTATGCTGTTAGATGCCCTCATAACAAAGGAAAGATGTTGGAAGAAGGTAATAGAAGCTATTATACCCATGTTAAAAGTAATGACTCATTCAATGGCAGCGAAGACATTAGAAGTCTCATGGCA